>JALBYD010000025.1:0-259683 GCA_023212685.1 Pseudozyma pruni
CCTCCTCCCCCCCCCCCCCACACACCCACCAGCCCCGCCCCCGCCACACCCCCCCCCCCCACCCCGCCCACCCCCGCCCCCCCCCCCAAACCCCCCCCCCCCCCCCCCCCCCCCCCCTCCCCCGGGAAAGATGGTTTGGGGTGCGATGTCGTCCGACATAGAAAAGCGGCCCTTCTTGCACTACAACACCTTCCACTCGCCTCCTCGTCCTGTCGACACTGCATCCACTTCGTCGACTCTCTCTCGAGCATTCTGGCTGATCATGAAGGTACTTGCATCGCTAGCGGCCGTGCTAGGCCTCGTCCAGCTGGCTTTCTCCTCACCGGCCTACTTTGCTCCTCGTAATGCCGCTTCCTCTGCGGCTGATGGCTTCAGCCAGGAGACCTCGGCATACACCGCATCGAGCGCCTTCCCCACCTCGATGTTTGCTTCCTACTACAACACCCCGGCGTCCATGACAGCAGAGCCTCGACCCGTTGTCACTGATGTCGCCCGCAACTCGGTCTTCCCCGACATCCTGGCCAACCCTACGATCCTGCCTCTGGGACCATCGTCGACCGAAGCCGTCTTCCCCGTTGCAACCGGCACTACCTCCCCCGACATCTTGTCTCAAGTACGACAGGAGATCACCGACATCTTTGCCTCGTCGAGCTCTAACTGCACCAAGTGCACCGACGCCCTCAAATCGGCGCAGAAGCTGGCGCGACAGTCTCCCCAGGATGTTCCCAGGGTGCTGATCGACCTGTGCACCAAGTACAAGTACAAGTCGGCCTCAACCTGCGCCAAGCAGTACGCACCCCAAGTGCTTGGCTCTGTCTACGCGCAGGTGCTCAGCTACGCCGACTTTACCTCGTCTAACAGCACTGACGCGCAGTACATGTGCAACATTGTCGTCGGCTCTTCCATCAGCAACTGCTCCCTCCCCAAGGCTCGCCATCTCGACGAGACGTTCCTCGACAACTGGTTCTACGGCAAGCGCACGCCCCCCTCTTCGTACAACATCAACGTCGGCGAGCTCACTCCGTCCGGAAAGGATTTGCGAGTGCTGCACATGTCGGACATCCATGTCGACCCACGATTCTTTGTCGGCGGGGAAGCTGCCTGCACCAACGGCCGCTGCTGTCGTGCCGACGCGTACAACTCGACGCTGAGCAGCGGCAACTTCACCCAGGGCACGCTGCCGCGGGGTAACGTCTCCGAACCGGCTAACTACTGGGGAAACTTCATGTGCGATGCGCCGTGGAGTCTCGCCCTGTCGACGTTGGAAGCTGTGACGCCGTTGAATGGCGGTGAAGAGGTCGACATGACAATTCATACGGGCGACATGGTCGTGCACGACCTCGCACAGTACATCTCGCAGGATCTCGTCAAGTATACTCACCAGAGTCTGTACGATTCGATCCGTGCGATGCTCGGTAAAGGACCCGTGTTCAATGCCATCGGGAACCACGATTCGGCGCCGTCCGACTTTGCCTCGCAGGGTGCACTGCCGGATGGACGTTCCGACCAGCTCTCGTGGGACTGGGACAACCTCGCACGCCTCTGGGAGGCCGAAGGCTGGTTCAACCATTCCGAAGCCGAACAGGTTCGCTCCCATTACGCCGGGTATTCCGTCACTCCTCGAAAGGGTCTACGGATCATCGCGATTAACACCGACTTTTGGTACAAGAACAACGTGTTCAACATGATCCACACCCAAAACCCGGACTATTCAGGCAGCCTCCGCTTTCTCACCGATGAGCTGTTCCACGCAGAACAGCGCGGGGAGAGGGTGTGGATCGTCGGCCACGTCCTCACAGGCTGGGACGGGAGTAACCCGCTCGACAACCCTACCAACCTCTTTTACGCCATCGTCGACCGTTTCGCCCCCCATGTCATTGCACATATATTCTTCGGGCATACGCACGAGGACCAGTTCAACGTCTTCTACGCCAACAACGGCTCGAGTAAAGCAGCGGAGAGGGCGAAGGCGGTTTCGTTTATGGCGCCTAGCGTTACCCCGGGGAACAACGTCAATCCAGCGCTGAGGATCATGCATGTCAGCGCGAGCACGTACGAGGTGATGGACTACCGCCAATTCTACACCTCCGTCCCAACATTCCCCGATCTGCCAGGGGCCGAACACGGACCGGTGTGGGAGTACCTCTACTCCGCTCGCGAGGCGTATGGGAACTTTACCGCCTCCAACGCCAACTCGACCCATCCCATCGACAACGGCGGGGTGTGGCCGAAAGATGCACCACTGAACGCGACGTTTTGGGCCAAGTTGACCGAGGAGATGGGCGTGAGGAAGGAGCTGGTGCAGCAGTTTACGGTTTTCCAGGGCCGGAATAGTCCGAGAAGCCCAGAGTGTACGAGTGACGAGTGTGTGGCGGCGAAGATCTGTTATATGCAGAGTGGCAGTGCGGTGCTCGGCAAACAGTGTAGGCAGGGATATGGGAGTGTTCAGAGCTCGTAGACATACACACAAGGACACTTTGTAGAAACCGATAAATAGATGCCAAGCAAGACCATAACGAGTTCAACAGAGAGGTATATCGAAGCGGCGGAACTGCGAGCTTTACGGCTCATGAACATACACAGCAAGGACACTTTATAGTAAACGACAACTAGATGCAAAGCAAAGACCATTACAAGTACAGAGGTATATCCAGCCAAAACTACGACCTGGCGGTGAGCTTTTCCTGCTCGACCATCGCTCGGATGTCCTTCTTGAGGATCTTGCCCGAGGCGCTCTTCGGCAGGGCGTCCAGCCACGTCAACCCGCGCAGCTTCTTATACCCGGCATTGACCCTCTCATTAACAAACGCCAGCAGCTCCTTCTCCAACTGCTTCTTCTTGCCCTCATCGTCGCCCACCTGCTCTTTTGTCTTGGGGTTGAGCACGACGAACGCCCACGGCAGCTCGGTACCCTCCTTGTCGGGGACGCCGAGCACGGCACAGTCGCCCACGCGCTCCTCTTTGAACATCAACGCCTCGAGCTCCGACGGGGGGACCTGGAAACCGTTGTACTTGATAACGTCCTTGAGGCGGTCGGTGATGGTGACGTAACCCTCGCTGTTGACCTTGACGATATCACCCGTGCGCAGGAAACGGTCGTCGGCGTCAACGGAAGGGATAAACGTCGATGCGTTGGCCTCGTCGTTGTTCAGATAGCCCTGCATCATCTGCGGACCACGCACGCACAGCTCGCCCTCCTCGTCAAAGCCCACCTCTTTGCCGTCGAGCCCGATCACCTTCGCCTCAGTGCCCGGAACGAGCTGGCCGACGGTGCCCGGGTAGTGATCGAGGTCGAGCGAGTTCTGGCTGCAGACGAGCGGCGACATCTCCGACATGCCGTAGCCATCGGTGGTTTTGATGCCGAGGCGCTTCTCGACGGCGACGCGCAGCTCGTGCGGGAGGGCGGCGGCACCGGAACTGAGTAGTCGCAGCGAACGGAGGTCGTACTGGTCCACCATGGGGTGCTTGGCGAGGGCCAGCAGGATGGGAGGCACGACAAAGCTGAATGTGACCCGGTAGCGCTGGACGGTGGCGAGGAAGACATCGAGTGCAAACCTCGGCAGCACGATGCGCGGCGTACACGTGTGCAGACCCATGAAACCCATCAGCAGACCGTAGCAGTGGAAGAGAGGGAGGAGATCGATGTGGAACTCGCCCCGACTCAGACGAGGCGCCAGCTGCAGACCACCGAGCTGCTCGGTCACCGTGTTGATCGAGTCGGCGGCGGTGTTCCAGGTCTCGGCGAGTCGCGTGACAAAGTAGCCGCGCAGGTGCTCGCGACCGTGCTGGTACCAGTTGTCCTCGTCGATGAGCGGGTCGTTGACGCGGTCCAACATGGCATACGACGCCTGGATGACGTTGGCGACCATGGCGTAGTGCGAGAGCTGCACGGCCTTGGGCCCACCGGTGGTGCCCGAAGAGAAACAGAAGACGGCGGTGGTGGTCTTGGGGTCGAGCTTGACATTGTCGAGCAAGGTGCGCGTTTCCGGAAGTTCGTCCTTGCCGACCTTGAGGATCTTGGCGATGGACGAAGCGTGACTCTCTTCAAAGACGAGAATCTCAGGGACGGCGGCGAGGTGCTCGAGACCGTCCTCGCCCTTCATGGCGGCTTCCTGGGCAGCCTCTTGGGTCGACTTGTAGGATGCCTCGGTGGTGATGATGGCGGTGGCCTTGACCATGCGGATCTGATGCGCGATCTCGACGGGCTTGTACGAGGGGTTGAAGAGCGCAACGCTGGCACCGGTCATCATGATACCGAGCGCGCACGCCAGATAGTCGTGCTGGTTGGCGGCGTTGATACCGACGACATCGCCCTTGCCGTACTTGCGACCGGACTCGGTGGAGCCCGAGATGAGCGCCGAAGCAAAGTGGGTGGCATAGTCGCGCGTGTCGACCAGCGACAGCGGCTTTGCATCGGGACGGCCCGAGACCTCGGGATCAGCAGGGTAGAGCAGCGGTGCCTGCACTCGCTCCTTGCATGCTGGGATGTCGATGGGCTTGAATAGGAACTCGGGGAGGGTGTAGGTGGTGGGAGCGTTGAACCGATGGGGCGACTTGATGATCATTGTGTCGGTTTCGATGTAGAATTTGCGTTTGTAGTCGGTTCGTGCGGCGCGGAGGACGTTGAGCGCGGTGAGGGAGGCAGCGAGGATTCCTCCGTAGAGAAAAAGAGATGAAGCTGCTTGACTGGATCCTGATCGAGTCGAAATGGCAGAACTGGGAAGCAAGGCGTGCAAGTGGTCGGAGAGGGAATGGATAGAAGAGCGAAAGAGGTCCAACATGACGAGAAGAGGATATATATGGGCAGTGCGTAGACTGACCCGGTGAGACGGCAATGGGCTCGCACGGCCAAGCTGAGTGATCAAGCCGGACTGGTGGGGGGCTAGAAGGCCGAGCTGCAAATGGGCTGAGACCTGGCGAGAGCCGAATCGAAGGTACACACAAACACACCAGAGGCGCGCAGGTCAGCTGGCAATGGCGTGTTGAAGGTTGGGTGTGCCAAGAGAGTCTGGACGACGCCGAGTCAAGTGGCAGCCACGCAGAACGAGGGCGTCAACGAGGAGATGCGAGCGGAGATTGAAGCGCAGGAACGGCGTCGGCGTACGCAGATGACAGGCTGCTCCTAGCACCGAAGACAAGGGACGCAGTGTTGGACAGAGGCGAGACAGGGCAACGGCGGCAATGACAACGAGGCACGCAGGAAAGAGAGAGGAGGAACGGCTTGACAGGATTCGAGCAGGCGATGGAAACGAGATGGGATGGTGGAAAGGCTGATACGGCGTCTGACGATCTAGACTAGAGGAGGGGAAGGCCGAGTTCGAGACAGTCGAGGAGCGTGGTTGTGGCTGCTGCTGCTGCTGCCGTCGCCCTTTTCGACGGATTCGAGCAAAGCGGCCTGAGAAGACACACACACACGCACCTCAAGCCACCTTACCTCGCACCTCGTCACCCCCGTCAGCCCGCCTCGTGCTCCTGTCCCCGGTTCAGCCGCTGGAAAAAGAGGCGTTCCCACTCGCTGCAGCTCCAAAAGAGGCTTGAGTGCACTCCGGAACGAGACCGCAAAGTGCCAGCCGAATGTGAAAGTGCTTGTGCGCAGGTGTGGAGGCTTGTGACAGCATCGGAAGCGCCGCTGATCTTTTCCCTTGAACTTTCAGCGGAATTCATCTGCCGGCAGCCCGACTCTATCCGGAATTGCCGAGTCTTTTTTTTTTCTTTTTTTTTTTTTTGGTGTTATCTCTAACACGTTGAATATGGTTCTGGCCTTCGAGTGAAACATGGCGGGTGTGCGCACTGGCCCTACGATCCCCTTCTTTTCAAAGCTCTAGCCTATCTCCCAGGCTTTACAGATCAGATATAGATTCCTCTTGACCAGATCTGTTTACAGAGCAAGCGTGTCTGTCAGCTGTGACCTAGCATCGTTGAATGAGGATCTCGGCGGTCGCAACAGCACTGAGTGGGGGGAGGAGTGCGAATCCCGAATTCCAGGAAAATTCCTCAGGGGGATGTGCGCTGTGTGTCGCTTTACCGCTTTCGGAATGCCAAAATTGGACAACGGATCGACGCTGAGCATCCAGTTAAGCGCGTCCTCGACAGTCAAGCTGGCTTCTGATCAACTCAATCTCCTTGGACCTCGTGCACTTGTTCAAGCGCCCTCGCCGTGCATACATCGCTGTATTCCCACGGCCAACCTTCGTGGCATGCTGCCGATCACGACATCGGACGGTAACGGAAGCGGGGCTGAATCGAGGGTTCACAAATGCAACGCGTAGAAGAGTGAGGAAAGAGGCACTGGCTGCTGTTGTGTGCACCTCGATGCACCAACAGGCGCCCAGATTTGTGCGTGGTGGGTACAAATGGCCTTCTTCTCAGACACAGTGACCAAGGGCAAGCGAGACAGAGACCGGTCTCGACGATGCTCCTTCCAAGGCGCTACCGTATTCAGCAGTGCTAATCGAACGGCGAGCGGGGCGGAAGCCAAGATATGAGACACTGTTTCACCACCACGGCCTTGCTAGCACGCTAGTGCTGCCTTTGAGATGCCGATGAATTATTCAGGGCGCCAAGGGAGACAGCCGCTAAGCGCTGATCAATTAATTTTTGAATTTTGATGCATTTCGAGCCGGTCAATTCTGGAACATGTCTGACAGCCACGCTAGCTTTGTTCACAGCCGAGCAGAAAGCAGCGAGCAGGTCAGGAGCAGCCATGGCAGGCAAGGTGAGTCTGAGCTCGACCATTGACCCGCGCGATTGAGATGCTCTTCTGCGAGCAGTTCAGGCCCGATCCTAGTGTATCGCAGTGCACTCACTCGCCCCGATAGACAGGCTCTCGCTTCTCGGCAAACGCCTTGAGCCCCTCGAGTCGATCCTGTGTGCCAAGGATCGTCTCGTAGCATTGCCTCTCAAAGTCCAACGCCGTTTCAGGGTCCATCTGTTCGCCCTTGTCGATGGCCAGCTTGGCCGCTCGTATCGCCAGAGGTCCTGCAAAAAATGCAAAGCCGTGAAACAGAATCAAATTTTGTTAGGTCGTGTTCGGAATTTGTGCCTGCTCTTTTTTTCGACCGCTTTCGGATAGCAAAAACGCCTTCTTGATGCGGAGTTGGAGGTCGTGCCAAGAGCACGCTTTTGGTGGGTGATGATTGCTTTGGGGCATGTGCTGCTCCGACACCGACCCGCGACCAACCTGCTGCCATCCGCATCGTGCACACGCTCTATAGCATCGTGTTCGCACTTCTTGCGCCCACGCATGACCGGCTGACATCCAAACTCCAGCATCCCGGTACACGGTCGTACGACTTTGCATCTTCTTGGCACCTTCATCCGCAAGCAGCGTCCATCGAGACTCCCGACTTCCGATCGTATCTGTGTTGATCATATCGAAACTCACCATTCTTGGCAAACGACCTGGCGAGCTGTACGCCCTTCTCGAAAGCGGCCGACCCCGCCCCTTCCTGAGCGACAATATCGACGAATCCGATGCGACTCGCCTCGACCGCATCGACCAGCTTAGCGCTGAAAATAAGCTCCTTCGCCCTTGCCGGACCGACGAGCCTCGTCATCCTACTGGTCCCGCCTGCGCCCGGGATGATCCCCAGCTTGGTCTCTGTTAGACCCAGCTTGGTCGCAGCCGGACCGGCAATGCGCAGATCGCACGTCAGCGCCAGCTCCAACCCTCCGCCCATCGCCAACCCGTCGAGACACGCAATCGTAGGCATGGGCAGCCGCGAGACGTTGGTGAACACCTTTCGCAGGCCAAGCAGGAAAGCGTCTACTTCGGGTTTGGACATGGTCTTGCGTTCTTTGAGGTCTGCACCGGCGCAAAAGGCGCCCGGGACAGAGGAACGGATGAGAAGCGTGCGCACGTTGGTCGAGGTGAAGAGCGACGAGATGTGCTCGTCCAATGCGGCCAGGAGGGCGCGTGAGATGGCATTCTTGGCAGGGGCACGGTTGAGAGTGAGGACAGAGATGTGCGAGTCGTAGGGGGAGGTCGAGGAGAGTTCCGACTGGGCAATTTTTGATAGCGGCGTGAGGGTGGCTAGTTGGGATGGGTCGGTGGTGGTCGAGTAAGTGCGAAGGGCGTAGCGCAGAGGAGTTGCGCTCCTCAGAGCGGGTCGAAGAGAGAGCATGTTGTCGTCGTCGAGTCGTGCTGGTCGATAAAGGGTGTCTCGAGGATGATGTTGTCGATGATGTCGAGATGCGAAGAAGACCCGGTCGCGAGCGTTTACCCCGCAACCAACACCGCTGGCCCGAGCTGCTCAACCGGTCAACGCGTCCCAAAGAGCGACCGGTATACCCGACAGCATCGGGCCAGGGTCCTCCCTTTCCAGATCGGGATTTTGAAATTCACTCGAGCATGGACCTTGAACGTTGCCTCTCCTCTTTCATACGCTATTGAAGCTTCTTAACGAGCCACGATCATGCCCACACGAGGCTCACACGCATTACGATGACGGACGAACAGCCGATCAACCAGAACGACTGGTGGAAGGTGTACGACGAGCCCACCACCAAGCCTGGCGCCATCAGCGTCGACGAACTCACCGCCTGGTACGCCGACAAGACGCCCGGAAAGGACTTTGTCGTTGTCGATGTGCGACGTTCCGACTGCGACGTGAGTATCCTCCACTCATCTTCCTCTTTCTAACGGTATTCTGACATCGTCTTCGTTTGCTCAGTACCTTCTCCCCGGAGCGATCAACTTGCCAGCTCACACGCTACCCGCCACACTGCCCACCCTCGCACCGATGCTGTCCACCATGCCCAAGTTGGTCTTCCACTGCAACTCGAGCAAGGGTAGAGGCACGAGGTCGGCAGCATGGGTAGCGGACGCACTTGTCAAGATGCACACTCAGGCGGGGGCTTCCGAGACACAGGCACAGCAGAGCATCGCACAGCAGGTGCTCATTCTCACGGGCGGCGTGATCGCTTGGACCGAAAAGCACGGCAAACGACCGCTCGAGACCCGTGGACAGCCGTGGGATGGAAAGTCGCTAGCTGCGATACCGCTCTGACGCTTCTACAACAGCACTTTCTTACTGCAATGGACCATCTACAAATGTCTATCTGACGGCGATCCATGTTCTACATCTAGTATAGATGGCGATGCTCTAGAACTTGCCAATGAGCAAATTGCCAAGCATCTCTCGCGCCGTGATCCAAACCGTGATGCCAAAGGTGGGCAAGTCGAGCGTCGAGCTGAGCACATCCGCGAGACCGAACGGCAGCATGGGCGGGATCCAGCCTTGAGCGAGCTCGAGCGCCCAGCAGCCGTCTTCGGGCATCATGTACTGCTTGACGGTTCCGCGACGAAGGTGGTGCACCGATCCAGCGGGGTAGTGCTCCGCTTTGAGCGCTCCCGCCGGGAAAGCGTACTGGTTGCCCGTGAGGATGTTGAAGTAGTCGTCGGCCTGTGTCATTGCACCGAGCGGATACAGAATCACTGTTAGTCATGCGCTCTGTGTCAAAACCTGCTGTACTGGAAGAAAGAAGAACGTACCGTGTGTCGACCAGTGTGACCCTCAGTGCCGACCGGCGTACCGAAGAAGATGAGATACTCGGTGACCGAGGCGTGGATGATAAACATGCTTCCCATCGCTCCGCCGGCATTGTTGAACATCCACTCCGACTCGACGCTAAAGTGGTTCTTGTTGATGTAAGGCGCCAGCTTGGGGTCGGCACGAAGATCGTTGAGAATGTCGTCAAAGATGGCTGTCGCGTTGCCGGGGTGCTTTGCGACGGCGGTGGAGGCAATCTTGTAGATCTTCTTGTTGTCAAAGATGTAGAAGCTGGAGCGTATCGAGCCGAGAGCTGCGATGAGGGCGACCAGAGCGACGAGGATGGCAGACAGCACGAACCAGCCACGTTTGGGGGCGGACGAGGTGGTGCTACCGCTCTTGTTGCGAGGTCGATGCGAAGCCATGATGAAAACGAAGCCGATTCGGTGATGGTGCCGGTAAGGAAGACGAGAGCGACCGCGTAAAGACCGTGATGGAAGACCAGAATGTGGATGATGGAAGAGAAGTGCGTGAAGGTGTTGTTCTCGACTTTCTTCTTCTTCTTTCCGCTTTGGCTGCTGTGTGCAGCAACGCAACACGCCGTCATCCGAGAAAAATCGGACCATTTTTGTCGTTCAACGCGCCGCTCCAAAGTCGAAAAGTCAGACCACATCGCGAAGCATCATATGTCCAACACATGATCTGAAGCTCAGTGGTGTCCGTCGATCTGTGGCCGACTGCATTGCCGCGGAGAACCAGAACTCGATTCTGTGCGGTCCTGCTCAGCCATCAGGTCGGGAGCATCGGTGCATGAGGGGCTCGTCAACAATGCCGTCGCGCTTGCCTCTACTCGGCACTAAGGGGCTGCCTCTTCTTCTCAAAGCATAGCCGAGCTGCTGTTCTAAGTTAAAAGCAAGCAGTCATACAAGCGACACCTCGTGGTTTCGAAACGTCCCTCTCGCTCCGTCGAACGTGGGCTATTATTGTGAAGAGGAAGCTAAAGCATGAGTATTATCAAGACATAAGAAAAGCCAAATGAGATCAGAAAATGCGATGCAAAAAAAGGGACACAGAAAATCTTTAGGAAAATGGGACGAGAGATAAGAAGGTCGCCGCTATCATCAATGGCGCCCGACGATGATGCGATCGATCGACGGGCTTCAGAGACGGACTTCCTCCTCAGAGCTCGTCGTGATCATCATAGCCGCTCACGTCGGCACCGCTCTGCGAAAAGTCTTCGAGAGGCATGAGCCCTGATCCCTTGCCGTGGGCTAGACTGTCGATTCGGATGTTGAGCTGTTTAGCTCTTTTGCGCAGAGCATCCCGTGTCCTCCAAAGCTGCTGCAGTTGCGACAGGAGCTGCTTCTTCCTTTTCGCAGCGTTGATATCTTCGACTACCACGAAATCGTCTTCCGCTTCGTCTTCCGCGTCTGACAAGAGGTCGTCGTCGTCGCTGCGTCGAGATGGGCGCTGCGTGAGAGAGGTTCGAGTAGACGGAGGGGTGGGTGAGGAGAAGTGGGCTAGCTGCTTTTCGATCTTGTCCTGCTCCTCGTCGAGGTATTGCAGCAGGTCGTAGATCTCGCGCCGATAGTCGGGCAGCGACTTGCGTGGATCGAGCACGTACTCGTCCGACGTTATCGGTGGGACGTGGAACGTGGAAGGCTGACTTATCGCCGTCATTTTTGAGTGAGTGTCGGGGTAGATGTATCGTGGTGGATAAGAAGCAGAAAGCAACAGCAATTCAGCAAGGAGACACCTCGCAACCAAAGACGAGGACCGAGCTGGCCTTGCTCGTCTGACAAGAGCCTCGGACAAAGGCGGGATGCAGGGAGAGCAACACAAGACTCGACTCAGGAGCAGCAACTAAAACTTTGACTGCAGGGTAGGATGTGCATGCGGGCTGTCACTTACGCCAAACAATGCCAACCGAAGCTTGTTTTCGCGTTTCACGAGCCAAAATCGCGTGCCGGATGCGCCATTTCCTCATCACAACCGCCAAGCGGGTCTCGAATTTTGGACCCTTTCCTCTCTGGAATCTTTCGAGATAACGATTGCGGTGGAATGTGCATCCATGTGAGATTCCGATTTCGTGCTAACCAAGACGGTGAACAAGGTCGTTCCAGGTAGGATCCACGTCGTCTTCCGTCTTGCTTCCTTGACCAGCGGCATCGAGCGTCTTGAGGCACGCCAGGTGCCGCATCGTTGGCCGTCCATGTGGGCAATTCCACGGCTGCTCGATCGTGCCCATGTTCTTCAGGACCGATGTCATCCTCGCCTTGTTCAGCGCTGTGCCGATCATGATCGACTTTCTGCAGGCCCTGCTTGCGAACATGGCCCTCGCTCTGCTGCATCTGATGCCTCTCGCCGCTTCGGAGCCGGCTGTCGTGTCTCGTAGCAGGTACAGTAGCTCCTCGAGATCCTTGACGCCAAACACGGTGGCCTTGCTGATGGGCTGAGCGACCAGCTTGACCCTCGTTCCCGGTAGCCCTGCCTCGGATACGGCAATCTCGAAACCGTTCGAAAGCAGCGTCTCCTGATGCTCGATCGCCACCAGCTCGTCCGAAGCGGACAGTTCGATTGGGCGTGGAACAATGAGCTTTTGCGAGCGGATCTGCGTCGTGAGTTGCAGCGTCTCAAAGTTGAACTTTTCATCCGAGGCGTGCTGATCGACGATAAAGAGATCGTCCATCTCGTCGGCGGTAGAATCTGGTCGGGCTCGACGCCGCGCGATGATGAAGCCGAGGTTGAATTGGCCAATCACATCCATGCTGGAAAAGTCTTGCTTGTGGATGACGCGAGAGAGGGCTCGTTCGACTTGAGCTTCGTCTTCAATGCCAACGCCCGCGCCTTGCAGTAGCTCCTCATCTCCGGACAGCGGCAGGTCGTGAGGTGCCGAGGCAGACGCTATGTGTGCAGAGCTTCGTGCTTGAAGGCGCTTTCGAAGGCCGTCCAGGTCAAAGGAGATGGTCTCTTGGTCGTTGAGAGCGTCGTTGCTGAGGTCGGCGGCCTCGTACATAGCGGCCAGCTTATTTGAGAGAGGCATGTCGGCTTCCTCTTCCGCGAGCTCGTCCTCCTCGACCGCGGTGGGATACCTGGGCAAATCATCCTCCGAAGATGCAGCTTCCGCTTCGGCGTCCACGGACATGGGCACGGATTCCACTTCCTCGTTGCCAGCAGCCATTCGTCGGGAAACTGGAAGATCGCCTTCCACTCGCGTTCCAGCAAGGGCAAAGGTTCGGAGGGAGACCAGGACATTCCGAGCCTTGTCACGCGACCGTGCTGAGTTGGCCGTGTCTGCGCTTCTGTGATGCTGTGAGGGCGAGGGCGAGGGCGGTTCAGGGCGCTGCTTCTTGCTCGGAGACTGGCTCGTGTCGAGAACGTGGTCCAGATCACGCTTCGATGAAGGTTGTGCCGGCACCTCCTGTTCGGGAACGAGTGGTGCGGGGATGTCGGACTCGCTGCTGTCATCATCCATTCCCTCCGCGTGTGCTCGCCTGAGAGGCGGTGGGATTGAGCTCGAGTCTTCGCGGTACTCGAGATCGTGGTTTTCGTGTCGATGTGGCATGGCGATCGGAGGCTCATCTTGCTCGTTGCTAGCTTCATCCAGAGGTCCGATCACACCTACTGCTTCCTCGGTCTGCGGCGTGCTCGTTGGAGCATTGTCGTCGTCATCGACTTCCTCGGCGGTTTGGCCTGCATCGATATCGCCAGCGTCCTCCTCGGCTGCGAGCTCCTCCCTGGCCTTGCTCGTGAACATGCTAAGCTTGGATTGGGCGCTCAGGCTGGTGACGCCGCTGCCGTTGCGAAGCGAGTGACTGGCACCGTTGACGAGGAAGGTGGCTCTGCTGGGTGCAAACAGCTCCTCAAGCGCCTCCTTGACCTTTTCGATCAGCCGGCTCTCCTCATGCAGGAAGATGGTGCGCTTGTCTGGGCTGACATTGACGTCGTACGAGTCTGTCGGCAGTCGGAAGTCGGCAATGACGAAAGGAAAGTGGTTCGAGTGGAAGGACTTGTACACCTCGTTGAAGGCGCGACTGACTCGGCCTGCTTCCCATGGGCGACCATTGATGTAGAAGAATTGTCGATCGGACGACGTGCGACCAGAGCCGTAGACAGGCTTACTGATCAGACCAACGACGCGGACGGTGGATGTGTCGCTCCGTGATGCGGCCGTATCGTCTTCATCGCCGTCGTCTGTGTCTGCTGCATTCTGGAGCGACTTGCCGCGAGATCTGGCCACCGAGAAGGCCAGCTCGAGATCGAGAGGCATCAGCGTAGGCGCTACCTTGGCGCCAAAGAGGGCAGACACATTGGCAGAGAGGTAGTTGATGGCATTGGACGAGTTGACGCTGAACTGCGGTGTCTTGCGACCGCCTGCTGGGGTATTTGTGGTCGTCCATCGAACTCCTTTGGTGATGAGGGCGTACGCTTGGAGCAGGTTCTGCGCCTTGGTATACTCGCGTTTCAGATTCTTCTCGAACTCCTTTCTACGCACGGGCAGAGACTTGAAGAGGCCTTCAATGGTGATCGTGGTTCCCCTTTGCCTCGCTGCCCTGCCCGAGTCGCTTTCCACCTTTCCAGATCTGTTCAGCTGAAGAACAGTGCCCATGGGTGCCTGTTCGGAGGTGGCAGTGTGGATGGTGACCTTTGCAAGAGCGCATAGCGACGAGAGAGCCTCACCTCGGAAGCCAAAGGTTCGCACGAGGGCCAGATCCGAGAACGAGCTGAGCTTGCTCGTGTAGTGCTTGAGAGCTACAGAGCTGTAGTTCGAAGAATCGATCCCGGTGCCATTGTCGACCACCTCGAACGAGTCGGCGCCGTAGTCTCGGAAGTGGATCGCGATGTTGGTCGCAGATGCATCGAGTGCATTCTCGATCAGCTCTTTGACGGCGGTCTGCAGATCGAGGACGACCTGTCCACTTGTGATACGATGAACATCTTGCGATGGGATGGCGCGGATCATCGACGAGCTGCTATCCGTCGATGAGCCGCCGCCTTCTCGTAGTGTCTTCATCTTTGCTGCCGAAGGAAGCGCATGGTGACAGGTAGTCGGCTCTTGCTGCAGCAGGGAAGCCAAAGTCGACTGCTGAGTGGCGATCTGACTTTCGACGATGGCTGAGTCAACAACAGTGGGCGCCAAATGAGGTGTTGTCGGAGGAAGCCTCGAGGTGGAGGACCCTTGTTTTGGCGTAAACCACAGGCGCGTATCGCGTCGATTTTGTCCAAATTGTTAGACTGTCAAGCTGAGCCCCTCTTAGGGACGAGGCTTCTGACAGCCATCGTTGGACCCTGACGAGGATGTACTCAGCAGTCGACCAAGCTGACATCGCTCATCCTGCTCCTCATATCCATTCAAGCAACACGCCGCCGTCGCCTTCGTCGCCGCCATGACGCATGCAAGATCGTACGGCGCAAGTCTCCCGACTTCTCGATAAGGATGACCCAGGCGAAGCTCCCTGGCTTGCCTCTCCTCATCCACCATGGTCGCTCCGCACGACACGGAACCTAGCGAGCCAGCGCCACCACCACGAACCGAGAAGATCGATGCAGCTTCCTCCGATCCCTTTTTCCGCGTCCGACTCATCAACATCGACCACATCTTGACAGTGCCTGGTCCACTCGATCGCACCCAATGCGCCTTCAATGCCGAGGGGCAGAGACTGCGGAAAGTGCCCATCCTTCGCATCTTTGGTGCCACGCCAGCAGGTCAACGCGTTTGCGTCCACATCCACAATGTCTATCCCTACTGCTACATACAGTACAAGGGCTCTCTTGATCCGGACGATGTGCTCAGATACATCCATCGCCTCGGCCGCGAGCTCAACGCAGCTATGGCCGTCTCTCTTCGCCGCAACCACGACGACCCCGATGCCAATCAGTTCATCGCTGCCATTCACCTCTGCAAGGGCGTCAACTTCTATGGCTACCATGTCGGCTACTCGTACTTTCTCAAGATCTCGTTTGTGGACCCAGCGCACAACTATCGTCTCGCGGCTATCCTCGAGTCCGGAGGGGTGATGAAGACCGTCTTTCAACCTTTCGAGATTCACATCCGCTATCAGCTGCAGTTCATGCTCGACTACAACATCTTCGGCTGTGACTACCTCGATCTTGACGATGTACGCTTTCGACTCCCCATCCCTGAAGGCAGTTCAATCGCTAGCGACGAGCCATCCCCGCTCGACTTTCGAAGCAAAATCTGGAATCGCAATTCGATCCCCTACGCCCACGTTCAGGCCGAAGACGTGCACCGCGGAACGCACTGCGAGCTCGAAGCGGATGCGAGCGCTCCTTGGATCATCAATCGTCGTAGATCGAAGCAGAGAGACATCCACAATGAATTCGACGAAGTGCCAAACGCTTCGCCGAGTCAGAACATCCTTGTTCCCTCCTTATCTGGATTGTGGGACGATGAAAAGAACCGACGAACCGCAGCCGGACTGCCAGCGTCCATACCCACAGAAGATCCAGCGCGCGATCCACGAGCCTATGCAACGGGAGAATCGCCAGCATGGATGTCCGAGGATCGCATGCGACTGCTGCTCCAAAAGAGACTCGTCGACGAAAAGAACAAGACACTGCCGCGTGAGCGCAATGCCAACCACTTCACCTGCCGTCCTGGACTAGACCAGTACATCATGACCACCTTTGATGCTGTCGAGGTGTTTCATCCGTACCAAGACCAGATTCATGCTTCCGACCCCTACTCTCAGCGGACGGGTCCTTCGGCTTCTTCAAAGTTGTACGACCTGCACCATGCCATCTCGCAGTCGCAACGGATCGATCCAGATCAGACCGACTCCACTCCATTGACTTCACAGCCGAAATCAGAGGAGAATGACGACTTTGACACCAAGTTCTTCAAGAGCCAAGAATTCAATCACCTGCTTCAACAAGCGGAGAAAGAGGATGTAGCAGCCAACACGGATCCACCTTCCGATCAGGAGGACGAGACCAACGATGCAGACCTACCGGATCCGAACGATCCTCAGCCGGACGGTCCAGGCACGCCTCGCAAGTGGCAGAGGACCGACAGCTCGCATTCCAATTCGAACATGTCGACGGGCAGCACCTTCAGCAAGAGCCCGTCGTCTACACCCAAGAAGCGCCGACATGCTGACTTTCTGGCTGAAGACACAGTCACCCCCACCGCGAGCCCTTCGTCCAGGCCGTCGAAAGATTTCCACGAAGACAGCGTGCGGAAGTTCAAGCAAGTCAAGCACGATCGTTCGACGGCCAGTACCAACGGTACCACGAGCAACAACGGCACCAACGGCACCAACGGCACCAACGGCGCCAAAGGCAGTCGCTACGGTCATCCGATGGAGTCTGCGCGATCCAACAAGGTCCGGTTCGCCGAGCCCTCGCCTTCACCGTCCGAGCGGTCGAGACGAAAATGTTCGGATGCCACGGTCACGACACCAGGGCAAGCTTCGGCCGAGACTCCCTCTCCCATGCTCAGCGGCGGTCCTCGCAAACGGCTCCTCACCTTCCACGAACAGGCTCCGTCCCTGCGCACGGTCGTCGAGACCTTCTCGCTCTTCTCGATCGTACGGCAAGTACATCCAGAACCCTTCTTCAGCGATCCAAACGATGTCCCGGCTCGACCTAGAGAGTATGCCGGACGCATGTTTCAGTTCCAATCCCGAAGCCTGCCTTACTTGCGCTCTTTCGAGCACTGGCACAAGTCTGCTGCCGACGTTGCTCCATCTCCGTCGACCAAGCCTGTTCGCCGACTCTGTTGGCAATTCGGACCGCCGCCGCCCACCATGCTCGAGGCTCGTGCGTGGCGGCAAAAGGAAAAGATCGTTGAAAAGCAACGCTCACGTCGGCGTCGAGCTCGACTCCTCTCTCAGATCGAAAGGCTGACCCAATCCAACGACTTTGGCTTCAAGATCTCGCAGCACAAGGCGACCACACTGGTCATGCGGGATAAGCAGCACATGACGACGCTCGCCGTCGAGGTGTTGACGACCACGCGCGGCTCCCTTTTCCCAGACCCGGCCTTCGACGCCGTGCAGGCCATCATCTACTCGTTTCAGAACGAAGACGAGAATCTGCAGGACACCGGCAGCCGGCCGGATCTTCGTACCGGCCTGATCATCGTCGCCGGAGAGGCGATGAATGTCGACCGTCTTGGCCTGTCGCATTTGGCAGTCGAAGCGGTCGAGGACGAGCTGGAGCTCTTCAATACGCTCATCGATCTCGTACGCGCCTTTGATCCCGAGATCATCGTCGGCTGGGAGATCCACTCCTCGTCGTGGGGCTACATCATCGAGCGAGCAAGCAAGGAGTACGACTTTGATCTCGTGCCTCAAATCGGACGGGCGATCGTCCACAACACCGGCCGATCCGGTGGCAAGTCGGACAACTACGCATATACCCAATCGTCCGCCCTGCGCATCACCGGCCGGCACACGCTCAACCTGTGGAGGCTGATGAAGGGCGAACTCACGCTCAACCTCTACACGCTTGAAAACGTCTGCTACCACCTGCTTCACCGTCGTATACCCAAATTTTCGCACCAGACGCTGACGCAGTGGTTCACATCAGGCAGGGCGGAGCTCGTCCGCAAGGCGATCCTCTACTACGTCGACACGGTCGAGTTGGAGCTCGAGATCATCGCCGAGTCCGAGTTTGTACTGCGAACCGCCGAGTTCGCCAGGATCTACGGCATCGACTTCTTCTCCGTCATTTCGCGAGGAAGTCAATTCAAGGTCGAAAGCATCATGCTTCGCATCGCCAAGCCGGAGAACTTTGTGCTGATCTCGCCGAGCAGGGCCCAAGTCGGCAAGCAGAATGCAGCGGAATGCCTGCCGCTCATCATGGAGCCTCAGTCCGCCTTCTACAAGGGACCGCTCATCGTGTTGGATTTCCAATCGCTCTACCCGTCGATCATGATCGCGTACAATCTATGCTACTCGACGTGCCTCGGGCGTGTCGCCGGATTCAAAGGGACGAGCAAGTTTGGCGTCACCGAGTACGCGCCGCCCAAAGGCCTGCTGAGTCTGCTCGAGAACGACGTCAATATCTCGAGCAACGGTCTGCTGTTCGTCAAGCCGAGCGTGCGCAAGTCGCTGCTCGCCAAGATGCTCTCCGAGATCCTCGATACGCGCGTCATGGTGAAAGCATCGATGAAGGGCACCAAGGCGGACAAGTCGTTCCAGCGCATCCAAAACGCTCGCCAGCTCTCGTTGAAGCTGCTCGCCAACGTCACGTACGGCTACACGTCGGCGAGCTTTTCGGGACGCATGCCGTGCGTCGAGATCGCGGATGCCATTGTCCAGACGGGCAGAGAGACGCTCGAAAAGGCGATGGACCTCATCAACGGCACCGAAGAGTGGGGTGCACAGGTGGTCTACGGTGACACCGACTCGCTGTTCGTCTATCTGCCCGGCCGGACCAAGGAGGAAGCCTTCAAGCTGGGCAACCTGATCGCCGACAAGGTGACGAGTCTCAATCCGCGTCCCGTCAAGCTCAAGTTTGAGAAAGTCTACCTGCCCTCGGTACTGCTAGCCAAGAAACGATACGTCGGATTCAAGTACGAGACGCTCGACGAGCGCGAACCGGGTTTCGACGCCAAGGGCATCGAGACGGTGCGTCGCGACTTCCACCCTGCGATCCAGCGCATGCTCGAAGCGTGCATCCGCATCCTCTTTCGTTCGCGCGATCTGAGCATCGTCAAGAGCTACCTCCAGCGTCAGTGGCGTAAGATTCTCGAGGGCCGAGTGAGTCCGCAAGACTTCATCTTTGCCAAGGAGGTGCGGTTAGGGTCGTATAGCGATAAAGTAGCCCCACCGCCGGGAGCCGCCGTGTCGTCGCGACGCATGTTGGCGGATCCGAGGTCGGAACCGCAGTATGGAGAGCGCGTGCCGTACATCATCTCGCAGGGAGAGCCGAGGGCCAAGTTGAACCAGCAGGCTGTATCGCCCGAGGCGTTCCTCAAGAATCCGCAATTGCAAATCAATGCGCTCTACTACATCACCCGGACGATCATCCCACCGCTGGCGAGGGTGTTTAATCTGCTCGGGGCGGACGTCGAGGCGTGGTTTCACGAGATGCCCAAACCGAACAATGTCTACTGGAACAAGCGTCCCACCACCGCGCTTCTCTCCGCCCTCGCTGCTCAACAACCGGATGCGTCGGACACAGACGCACCCTCCTCCTCCCCCAAACCCGCCAAAGCAAGCACGGCGACTGCGACGCTCAACTCGCACTACGCCACCGAAACATGCCTGCTCTGCTCGACGCGCACCGAATCGCTCGTCTGCATTGATTGCCGCCAGTCGCCCGGCGAAAGCGTCCACGCCGCATCGAGCAAGCTCCACCGCCTCGAGGCGCAGGCGACGGCGATTGATAGGATCTGCTCGACGTGCGCTGGCATGGAGCGGCCCGGTGCGGTGGAGTGTGTCAGTCTCGACTGTCCGCATACGTATCAAAAGGCCAGGTTGGGCAAGAGTCTGGAGGATGCGACGCTGGTTCATACGTTTCTGTCGGGGCTGTTCGATCAGGAGGCGCAGCGGCGAGCGGCGGTAGAGGATGCGTGGGTCGGGATCGAGGATGCGAACGATACTTGATTGAGAGATGACGAGCATGGACACAATGCAGATGGTACAAATACACTTTGAAACCTACTTTCAAGCCGGACTGAGAGCAGCAGGCATCTTATCCTTCGACCCCGGTCCGAGGGCCGGAGCGTGTCTCTTTGCCTTTCTGTTAATAGGCGAGTCGCCACCGGTGTAGATGAGCCCGTCGTAGATGATGCACCCCATGATGGCACCCGAACAAACCGCGATGATAGGCGTCCAGAGCCAGTACCACGCGTTGAACGTCCAGAGCAGATCCGGCGAGTACCCAACAATATAGAGCATAAGCCTGGGACCCAGGTCTCGCGCCGGATTGACCGCATACGCCGTCTGCCAGCCGAGACACGCTCCGAGACCCCACACCAACCACAGCAGCACGAGCGGCGCGAGACCGTCGGGAGGGGGCGTGTTGGACGAGTCGCCGATGGCCAGAATCACAATGAGCAGGATGGCGCTGGCGAAAAACTCGTTGTAGAACGAGCTCATCCTCGTCGAAGGTTGACGCAGGAACTCAGCTGGGTAGGTAGTGAAGAGCGCGGCTGTCGTCTCGGTTTGATCCGGATCGACAAGGCGGATAGGGTTGACGTAGAGGCCGTAGATGCAGAGTGAGCCGACGAGACAGCCGAGGATCTGGGCGACGATGTAGATGGGCACCTTTTTCCATGGGAACTTGCGGAACAGCGCTAGGGCGATGGTGACGGCCGGGTTGATCATGCCTCCAGAGATGCCACCGGCGACCCAGACGCCCATGGCGACGCCGACACCCCAGCCGAACGAGATCGAGAGGTAGTCGCCCTTAGGACTGGCGGGGTCGTAGAGCTGCGAGATGGTGACTTGGCAGTTGATGCCGTTGCCAAAGACCATGAGCATGAAGCAGCCGAGGAACTCGGCGAACGGTTCGCGGAGCTTGTATCGGATCGCAGCCCACTTATTGGGGAACTCATACTCTGCATCGTCGAGGTCTTGGTCATCGGAGGAATAGCCGCGTTCGACGGGTTGGGGATCTTTGACTACCTCGCCGTGGTGGTCGACAGTGAGTGTGCCTTCGCTGCCCTTTCTGCCGTACGATGGCTGTTGGTCGCCGTCTGTGGTGGAGATTGCGGTCGCATCGGTACTTGACTCCTTTGCCTTTTTGGACATCTCGTCTTCGGACTGGATGCCATCTTCCAGTTGAGGCTGCTCGGTGGCAATGATCTCCTTAACGTCCTCGAAATGACCCTCGAGGTGCTGTCGCTGCTCGAGGTTGGCCTGCTGGACGTGCTTCCTCAGCTCTTCGGTCTGACCGCGATTGGCCTTTGCGAATTCTTCATGAATCAGTTCACGCAGCTGGGCAAAGAGTTGGGTTCGACCCTCCAGCGTGTTGACGTCCATCGATGCGCGATGGCCGCCGACACTTGCACCAGCGATGGAAGGCGACTTGGATCCCGAACCGTTGTTGGACTTGCGAGCCGCTTTCTCCGCTTTATACTGCCTGTTCTGCTCCTCGGTAGGGAATGCGTGACCGAGACCGATGCGGCCTGTAGTGCGGTTGGCGACGCCAGAGACGACGGGAGCACCCGTGGTGTGTCCAAGCGAATAGGCGGGCTTGGCGACGGGTCTCTTTTTGTAATGCTTGCCTGTCTTGGTGTCCTTTACGACGTCGCCCGAGACCTGCTCGTTGGGATCCACTTGGCTGAGCTCGTACATGCCCCCTTGGGAGGATGACTCGCCCGCACCATGGTCGTGTAGATAGATCTGATGGCCGGTGAGATCCACCTGGCTGTTGTTAGCGCTGCTGTCGGCACTGCCGCGCTTCGGAAGGTTGATCTCGATGGGGACGGCAATGTCTGCGGCTGTGGGAAGCTGTGCGTCAGCTGTGAAGCTGGACCGACGAGATCGGTCGGCCGCAATGCTGGAGCGGCGAGAACGCATGATGTTGAAGGCGGAAAGCCGGCTCTCGATGGGGCGAGCCTTGGAGGAAGGAGCAGGCAGCGACAGAGGAGATGGGGATCCTTGGGAAGGAGGCTCGTTGGAGAAGCGACCTATTTGGGCATCTGTCGCAGCGGTGAAGATGGGGTCTCCAAGTAAGAAAAGTCTGGAGAGGGATGATTCGCTGCTGGGCCAGTCTAAGCTGCCGCGTTTCGAGGGTTCAGAGAAAGCAAGGAGATGCAAGTTCGAGCAGAGGAAGGCTCAGCTGGTGCCTTTAGCGACGGGTCGGAAGCTAGCTCCGAGAACAGGTGACCTGGTTGATGCTACGCCACATTGGTCTTGGAAGTCAGGAAGGAAAGAAAGGGAGGCGTACCGGCAGGGTCAACTGCAAGCGAGACTGAACCATCACATGGGCGAGGCGAGGAAAGAGGCGAGCTCATTGGTGCTCGTAGACGCCCCGTCGTAGATTTCGCCGAGCATTCGAGCGTCGCCTCTCTCGGAAAGAGATCCGAAACGCAAGCTCTTGCTCTCAGTCGTGCTTCACGAGTTCACTTCGCTTGCGTATGATCCTGAGCCGAGCCTGTCCAGGGTCTCGAGTGACAACTATCTTGGCGTTGGCAGGCTCAGGCCGAATACGGTTAGCTCCTAGATCACTCGCTGAGCGGGGTTGCAAACAGAGCGCGACAGAGGACCTTCTGGCTTTGCCTTGCTCTGCACACAAGCACAGAACGAGCGAGCACCGTCATGACCAGCTGAGAGCCAATGATGATGAGCCAAGACTCGGAAGAGCCGTGAGAAACTTTTTTTCTTCACGCCATCAGTCAGGTTCAGGGTTCGAGCCGTCTCTTACCGCTGCCGAGGCCTCAGGACATCGTGCCTGCCAAGATCTCAAGCAGCTGCAACCGTGACGAATTTCGGATGAACCGTCCCGCTCAGACGTGCATGCAGCGCTTCTCTGGGTAAATTTTTCGAAGACGCACGTCCTTTCGCCTAAACAAAAGAAGCCTCCCCTTGATTTGATGAAGTCACTTTCCATGAAGTGCGGCTTCACAAAGGCTGAATCTCTGTAAGATCACATTGCCAGGCATACCCGTTCATTCCTCCCTTGCAGGTGTCAGCACTGCAACGCCAAGCTCACGAAGGTAATCTGGTCCATGCGAACGCTTCCAGAATGCGCACCGGCAAGCGAGTCGGTCGCCACAAAATTGTGGTGCCGATTCATGCGAGAGTCTGCCTTCTGCAGCCTCTCGGATTGAAGAGTTCCGTCGGAGCTTTGGCGATAGGAACGGCGTGCTAGCCGATCAGGCCTGTCACGGTGCCAGTCGGTATGCTACCGAGAGAGCGTCACACTGAGGGCCGTGTGAAGGCTGTCGGAACACCCGTCTTAGCCACGATGGACACGGCCCGCAGCCGAGGACGTGCATGCACAGAACCACGCCCTCGACGTGAGCTTGATAGCAATTTCGCCGAGCTTCTTCCGCTCTGGCACGCACTGGTGCTGTGGATGCAAGAAGGAGTTTCGTGGCGTCGCCTGGACAATGCAAGGGTAGGGAAAGGCTGCCGAACATGAAGAAGCGAAGGCGCAGACGGCTGCTCCGAAGACTTTGCTGAGCCGACCAAATCCGAGAGACTGGTCCTGCCGCAGTGGAAGCTGGATGAAAATGCAAGGAGGTCATCGCCGGTGAATTCTGTCTGAAAAATTCTCCGATCTCTGTCATCCTCTCGAAGAACAAGACGTAACACCCTGAGAAAATCGCGACTTCCCCGAATTCCGAGAGAACCAGATTGTTCATGCACGGGACACCAGAAGCACACTGAATCTTCTTACGCCGCAGATTCGACCCGCTTCCCATGCACATCTTTCGCTCGGCACCTCTCAACGGTGGTACAGCGTCATCGAATCAGGCGGTCGCGTCTCGAAGCTGAGCCAAGGGAGGCGATGAGGCGAGAACCACGTCGAAGCTAGGAACAGTTTGACCATCAACATGTCGAGTCCGGCGCCTCTGCCACTCGACCACAACCCATTCGCCGACGACCCTGATCCGGCGGAGGATCGTACGACATCAAGCTACGGACACGGCGATGCGAACATCTCAAAAGTGGACGGCAATGGCGGCTACACGGATGAAGAGCTTGCCGGAGTGCAGCAGCAACACTGGCAGGACCAGGATCATCACCTCGATGCGCTCTCGAGCTCCCTCAATCGACAGCACGAGATGAGCTTGCAGATGAACGAGGAGCTCGACTTGCATCAGGAACTGCTTGAAGAGTACGACAACGATGTCAACCGCACTGGGCTGCGAATAGGTGGTGCGACAAGCCAGATGGATCGACTCAGGAATAGCCTCAAAGATCATGGTGAGTTGCGGGTGGCGCCTGGGTTCAGATGTCATCCAGCTTGCTGACCATCGTTCTCGATTCAATGCGATCGTATCACAGGCATGATGTGGGCACTTGGCGCTCTGATCGTGGTTCTCATCTTGCTGATCGCTTTCTTCAAGTAAAGAGGGATGCTGGTGGCGTAGATCATTCAACCGCATGCTTTCTGCAGCATCTCGACGCAATCGCGGTCAGCGAGGGTCCACCTGGTGAACAGACTCATTGTCATGAACGACAAGGTCTCGAATGGTCGACGAGAACAGCTCGTATGCACTTCTAGCATAGCCAATCGGCCCGATTGTGACGAGTTGGACATCAGGGTCGCCGCATCTCCTCGTTCGGCCCAGGGTTCACCGGCGACGAGGCGCTGCTCAGACGGGGCAAGCCTATTTCACCCATTTCGTCATTTGGCAGAAAAGCCCTGCAGACGCGAGGCGCGCTGACCAGTCGAACGGTGAGAGCACGCGGTCCGTGAGAGAACACGCACAGCCCTTTGTACCACCAAGACATCGCGAAAGAGCCCTTCTGGCGCCTTTTTTTCCTGCAGAAAGACGCATCATCATGCCACTTTTTGTTTCTTTCCCCGCAGCACGAGCCTCTTGGCTTGCAGTAGCGGCCCGCTTTTCCTCAGCTTGGCCAGAAGCGACCTTATCGCAATAATTCCACCCCATTGAGGCATGCGACCATAGTCAGGCTTGATAAGACTGGCGACCTTGGTGGCGCAGGGGACTATGACCGGCTTGAGAGAGCGTCAAAGCTTGCACAGCATCGCCACGGCTATCGTCTGGCATGGTCTGTTTATGCACGCTTGCGTTGCCTTCCAAGAACAACTTCACGGCACACCGTCGACCTCGCTTGAGGCTTCTCGCTTATGCACTTCTAGCCCCAGCCACTCACCCTGCCCCGCACTGTCCTCCCACTGCGGTACTCTTCGTCTAAGCTTACTAGCTAAGTACGGCTGTGCATTGGATCGAGACTGAGCTCGACATGAATGCAGCATGTCAGGGAAGCTTCTGAAGCGGCATTCACTGAGCACCGGCACGCCAGTCCAACTCCGACCCTCTGTTGGACTCAGTTGGGCTCCTCGTGCGTCGTTTCATCTTGGCTTCTAGAGCCAAGACCCTGGCCCCGACATGGATCTCCTGCTCCTCGTCCTCCCAGAATCTTTCGGATCTAGTAGAAGATTTGAGCGGTGCACGTTTCCTTGCTTCCTCACCATCAACAGGCCATTCCTGAAAAGCGCAACGTCTTTCGCTTGGTAGAGAGGAACAACCCACCCTACGATCGTCTTCTACCATCACCACAGCATGTCTGCAGCATCCAGCGTGGCAACGTCGCTCCTCGGCGAGTCGCCACAAGATAATTTGTGGCGCGGCTCTGCCACATCATCTTCACCACGCAGCTCCGCGGCAGCGTCATCTTCCCCTCGAAAGATCAAGCGCAAGCCGGCACCACAAATCCCCGCAGAGCTTTTGAAGCAGCAAGATCCCTCGGGCGCCACCAGCACGAGTCCAACGCCCGTCAGGCCGGTCCTGGTCGAAAAGTCTCTCAACGAAACTCAAGAGGCAGGCCCGTCGACCGTGTCGGAGGCCTCGAGCAGCACCGCGCATCCAGTCGCTTCAACGCAGCGACCACAACGACAGTATCTTCTCGACATGGACGCTCCCACCGCCTCGTCAAGTACCTCGGGCACCCAGGATGACTCTGTCAGGCAGCTCCTTCGCTCAGCAAGCGTCTCGCCCGCCTCTGCGTCGACTCGACCCTGGAAAGGGCCATTGAGGTGGATGCAGGATAAAGAAGAGCATACGGCGACCGCATCGTCGTCCACGCCACCTCTTGCCCGCCAGACAACGCTCAGCCGTAAAACCAGCATTCTCAAGATGTCACTGCGGAGGAACAGGTTCGAGGAGCAGCCGTCATCAATCATGGAGATTTCCGGTCCCACAGACTTTGTCCACGTCAGCACGGGCGCTGAGGAAGCGAACACCAGGTCCACAGTTGCGCCACTTCGACGACCGACTTGGACTTCGAGTCGATCGTCAGTTCGCTCGTCTACATCGTCGACTTTGAGTGGGTTGTCGTACGACACTGCCAACTCGAGTACGATCGATGCAGAGGTGGGCGAGGACAAGGTGCTCTACACGAACGGGGAGAGGAAGCATCCGCTGAGGCCGTTGAAGTCGATTCGTCGACCATCGAAGCTGACACTCGACAAGGAGGAGCCAGCGTGGAGCGGAGCCTCCGGGTCGACAAGTCCTAAGGATAAGAGGAAGGCGTTGTACGTCGCGCCTGGAGACGTGCCGTCCATCCTCGAGCCCATGGCCGAGCTTCCACCGACCAATGCGGGCGAGCAGTTCGCTGGCGCTCTCGGTCGCAATATCAGCCGCAATCGGGGAAGAGGCTCGGAGAGCAGCGAGACTGCCCCCGAACTCGTGGTCAGCGGAAGCCCAAGTTCGGGCTATGAGTCGTCCGGGACAAGCAACAGATCGAGCTTGGCGTCACTGCAGGAGTTTAGGAGCTTCTTGGATCTCGGTGGGGAGGAGAGGAAGGAGGGTGAGGATCTATGGGCGAGGACCGGGCTGGGTGTGCCGATTGTCTTGGATAAGTTTTGATCGGCAGGCGGTTGACGCATGCGAGGTTTCTTCGATCTCCACTCTCTTCCAAATTGTACACAGTCTGTCGTTGTCTTAGTATACTTTACTCGCAACATACCCTCCTTTCGATGTGAATCGCATCAGTCACTCAGGCCCTGAGGGGGTTCTACACACTCTGTCGCCGTTTTGTTTAGGTATCAGTCTTTCTGTTCATTCTCATTGTTCACTAGCAGTCTCGTCGGACGCTAGGCATGGGCGTTGCGAACTCCTGGCCGTCTGAGGACGAACTCCGTCTCTCGTCGGCTCGTTGAAGCATTCCTCGATGTGTCCAGTTCTGACCTTCATTAGCAACCTTATTGAACGCCACACATGGTCCTCGACTTCGTTTCATACAGGCACTCCGAGCTTGTACACAGTCTGTCGTCTTTTTCAACCAACTACAGTCTCGTCGAATGCCATGAATCTTGAAGTGAAAGCTGTATTGGCCGCCAGGAAAGCGGTCGTCCGATGCTCGACAGACTGTGTCAACATTGCGCCTAAGTCGTTCTGCCCAGTTTCATTGTTCAACCGCCGCCGCCTCGTTGAACGCAAGCTTGTCCCTTGCAGACAGTGCCAAAGTTGTATTGATGTCTAGGCAAGTGGATAGAGTACAACAATCACAAATGAGTGTGGGCGCGAAGGAGCGTTCTATGGCGATCGCCATGAGGGTAAGCTTTGGTGCGAGGCATGGCGGGTGCGACTGCTGCTGCTGCTGCTGCTCGACCTCTCGCAAGGATGCCTACTGAAGTCTTTTGGCGACAGCAAGGGGTCTGGATACGCTGCTTCGGGCGTCTGAGGCATCCAATGACCATTCGAGCCCTCCGCCTTTTCATTCAGCTGCTCGTGACCCGTAGGCGGCCTCCTCGTCAACACGGGCACACTCCCCTTGGTGGCGAGTTTGGGCCACTGGGACACCTCCGGATCGACGTGGTCGGACGAGTACGTCGGCGAGCCGAGGTTCCAATCGGGCTCGACGGGCTCGGTGTGCTCGATGGTGCCGACGGTGACGGTGATGCCCTTTTCAAAGTCGAGTGCTTCTTGGTGCGGGTGGCTGAACCTCGGACGTCGTTCTTTCCACGAGAAGCGCGTCGTCCTTTCGGGGTGCGTCGCGCAGTGCGTCTGTGCACTGTCGAGCGTAGGCACAGCGCACCGATGGATGCCCGCTTCCAGCTCGGCCGTCGGCGCGAAAACGACACTAGACAACGGCCGAGGAACCGCCGACTGTCCGGTGCCAACGGCACCGCGAACGGCAGAGTTGTCGCCCGAAGGCGTGGTGGTCGAGTTGATAATCTCGTGCACGTTGTAGGCTTGCTTGCGATTCACCTGCGACGCTTTCTTTCCCATGTTGCGGAAGGCAGAGGCGGCAGCGATAGGCGGAATGGTGAAGATCAGCGCCGTGGCAAGACACTGGTACGAGATATCGCTGAAGCTGAAGTAGGTCGAGACGAAGAAGACGTCGGTGCTGAACTGAAGCAGGTAGAAGTGGAAGCCTTGGCGGAGTAGGAAGCCGGACAAGGATCGGTCGTTGATGTGAGAGAAGAGTTCGTCCCGCTTCTTTTGCCAGATGGCGGGCAGGCCACCCTCGAGCAGCCGATGCAAGGTGAGCAAGAGCAGAGTGATGTCGAGGATCATGCTGAGAGATTTGAAGACGATGTTGGCGACGAGGGTGCGCACCTTACCCCTGTGGGTATCGTAGGCACAGAATCGGGTGCCTGGAATGCGATAGCCTTCACCGTAGAAGGGCATGCAGACGGCAGCAGATGCGATAGCGAGCACGTACAGAATCGAAAGCGGAGCCGCCACCCTGCGCTTCCAACTGTACAGCGCCATTGTCCTCTGCACGAAGATAAGAGACACGGCGTCGTACAGAACCATGCTCATCAGGTTGAACGTCCACGGCAGCGGCCTGCAGTGGTCTAGCTTGAGACTTAGGAAGAGGATGATCAAGGTCAAGCCGATGATGGAAATGTAGCGGCAGATGAGATAGGCGACCCGCGAGGCGGCTTTGGCTGGGTCGGTCCAGCCCGGTTTGCGAATGAGCTGGATGTCAAAGCGGATGTGATTGAAAAATTCCATGACATTGGCGCCGAGGCAGAAGGACATGGCGATGAGGAGGACGAGGAAGGATTTGCCGACCGAGGGGGGAAGGACGTTGAAGATGATCTCTGGGTTTGCATGTACGAGGGCGAAGGAGCTAGGAGGAAGGTTGTGCAAGGTCTCGCTCTCAAGGAAGAGGTGTGGCCCAACGTTGACAGCCATGACGATGGATCCACGAGACGCTTCGATTGAATGGGAGCCGGATCGCGAAAAGAAAGCTGAGGAGAGGTATCCTGGTGGGACAGGAGGGAGGCTGACCCCGTGTGGTGCCGAGATGCAAGAACCGTTGGTCGGACGGGTGCTTATAAGGAAGGAGCCGGGGGGGCATGACAGGGTCGCCATGTCCGGGGTGCGTCCTGCATCTTGCTATATACTTTCTTGCATCCTTCGCAGGAAGCGGCTGTCATAAAGCCGTTATGCACAACAGGAGATGTGACGACCGTCAAATCAGCAACTTTCCAGGTAAGAAGACCACGATAATCTCGTAGTTGCGAGACGCACATGCAGACTTGGCCATTGGTGATGCTCTTCACGTCCTGCTCACAGCGGCGGAATGAACCAGATAGGGTAGAGACAGGCAGAGACGCTCGAGTTGCAGCTAACGGCTATTGTCAAAGCGGCCATGTATCTCGGTGGACCGGGCGCACCTGTCGTTTAATGCTCGCCTGTCGACGATCCAATCGCGTATCGCACTTTCGATGAAGGTCTCCTCAGAACTCTTAGCGCCCAAGCATATGCCTTTGTTTCCGAAGAAAGAACGCAAGACCATCTCGCTTACCCCTTGCTAGCACTCTTGGCATGAAGTGCTTGTCTATAAACAATTGAGAGCGGTACGCGCAGATGCAAGCTGCAATGGCACACAAAGCGAGTAAATGGTCTCTTTCGAACGGCCTATGGACCATTGTTCTGTGCCGACTCAGATCCCGAGCTCGCGGCCTATTGTGCCACCGGCAACCTTCCCGGAACCGTTAGTGCCGATCAATGGCAGTCACCACCATCGTTTGCGCGCCGTTAGAGTGCTTCTTACCTAAAGTATGTAGTGGTTCGAGCCGGTCCTTCAGGCTGTTCTACCTCGTTCTTCGCACTCGTGCTGAAAAGATTTATTGGAAGCGGCCAACAATCGACAGCGTGCATCAAACCTTTGCTGCAGGACTGCATCGCAATAAGCTGGCCCGCTTCGCTTCGTCTCTCCTGTAGCAACCGAGTGAGTGCTCACATTGCGGCAAGATGCACTGTGATCTGGCAGGGTCTCACTGTATCTCCTGATCCCTTTGTCTGTGACCGCGCCCGTTCGCATCGTTGCACATGCCTTTGATGGCGCTGTGTGAAAGGCAGCGACACATCATGCAGTGCACCTGATCAGCCCTCTTCCGAACCGCACAATGGCACATCCTCGCTATTCGACGACCCCGCGTCTGATCTCGAAGATGGGCTGAAGGGTAGGAGCTCTGTGTCGCAAGAATCAGTTCATGCTTCTGACGAAGCCGACAAGATCACGCACGCATGTGTGTGTTGCAGATGATCTCGGCTATTCGCAAGCGAGTCTGAGAGCACGCTGACAGAACTTTTAGGCTCCTTCGCTCGACCTATCAGGGTCTCGGACTAGAGGCGCTGGGGCAAAAAGTTCGTCCTCGCTAGCAGACGGCCTAGTGAGCAAGCTTGCATGACACCGACGAGAAAAGAGGAAGGTTCCTAGCTCCATCCGAGGTGAACGAAAAAGGGCGTTAGCTTGATGCTCATGCGACGCTAGCATGCAGAACAGGATTCGAGGGTGCTATCGGTGTGTCAGAGCGTGCATCTCTTTCGGCTTCGGCTCTGTCCTTACTGACACACGTCCCTCGACCTTGCAGAGCTTGCATGGAAGACGGAACCGTTCGGTAAAGTGCGAGCCCGAAACGCCCAGATGACGGCCCGAGTCGCATGGTTGCGCTTTGTAGCCTCGAGCGTGAAGCACAACGGAGCGCACGGATCTTGTGCGTCTTTCACGCTGTCGAGCGTCTGCCGCTCTTTCATTGTACCCGTGACTGATATCGAGAGCGGATGGACAATGATGGTTAGAAGCCAAGGATGATCTGGCGCTAAAGCAGGAGAGCCGAGCGGTGCAGCGGGGCATTGTCAGCATCCTGCTCTTTTGGGAAGAGAGCGGGGCTACGTACAGACAGAAGAGTCACCTGGCAACCATTGCTCGATGCAGAGGCACACGAGAGCTTCAGATCCGCTGCGTAGCAACCCAGCATGAGCAGAGCCGTGCAGGATCCTGGAAAGGCGCCCACCTTCTCCTGAAATCTACCGCAAGGCAACCATCAGGAAAGCTCACGCTATCGCGAGGAACATTCCGGACGCCGTCATACCGCGGACCGATTGGAAACAAAAGCCCGTCCGTGATACCATCACGCTCAAGCCTCGACGATCGATGCTGCAGCGACATCGAGTCCGACGGAAGCTGTCAGTTCGGCAGCAGACCAAGCGCGGCCGGATTCCGCTTCTGGTCTCAAGGCACGTGCAAACAGAGCGAAAGCGATGCAAGGACCTAGCGGACTCCCATGCTGTTTTCGGTTCTGTGTCTGACAGGCGATCCGGCTCGACAGCATGCCGATGGTGGTGAGATGTCGCGCGACAAGGAGCAAGCGTCCGAGGTCGATGATGAGCAGGATGGTCGGACAAGCGCGGGCCAACAGGCCGAAAAGCCGCAAGGTAGATCAGAGCGGGGCAAATCTTCTCGGAGAGCGCTTGTACGAGCGAGGGTCTTTCCTCCCGGCGAATGGCATCTGGGAAGAAAAGCGTAAAGCCAGGCTGACAGGTAGGCCAAGAGCCACGCGTTTGTTCCCCGCATGAACCCGCTCAGATGTGGAGTAGAATGCGAGAACCTTTGTGTATCAGCAACACCATCGTCGCACCGCAAACACTACCCTCCTCGCTCCTATAGACCAACAACGGAATGTCGTTACCATCACTGCCGTCCAATGCGCAGTATGGCGTATCGGCAATCACGCTAGAGATCCCGCTCGCAGAGCCTATCAAGCAAGATTCCCCCACACCTTACACTCACCAGGAAAGCGGTGCTACCAAGACCATCCTCACTACAGATACGACGCTGCTCACCATCTACTACCCTACCTCTCACTCCAAGGACAATACCGACGGCCGATCGCTCGACTGGCTCGAAGCGCCCAAACTGCGCTCCATCGGCGGTTTACTCAAGTATGCCGGCATCTCCAAGTACCTAGCCCTCCCCATCATCCTACCGGCGTACGGCGTCGTTTCGCAGAAGCTGCCGATCACCGCTGATTCTCCCCTCGTCTCAGAATCGCCCTCGGAAGGCTTTCCCGTGGTGGTGTTCAGTCACGGCATGGGCGGCACGAGGACGACCTACTCGGCCTACCTCACCTCGCTCGCCAGCTCCGGTATCGTCGTTGCGGCTGTCGAGCATCGCGACGGCTCCTCCGCCTCGACGACCATCCACCATCCCGTCGACAAGGATGCCTCGAGCTCTTCAGGACTGCTTCGGTGGTTCACGGGCGGATCCAACGGCGTGGAGAACAAGATCTACGTACGACCGGCTGAGGTGGACGGCAAGCCGGATCCGCTTGAGTTTCGTCGTGCCCAGGTCGAGTTTCGTCGTCGCGAAGTGCTAGCTGTTCTCGACGTCCTCAAAGACGTTGGGTCGGGGAAGGGTAGCGCGCTAGTCGAGTCGTGCACCCGATCGCAGCGGGATGATGCCAAGATCCGCGATCGCCGCTCAAACGCTCTAGCCGGCTTCAGCGGCAAGCTAAACCTCAAAGACCCCTGGATGATCGGCCACAGCTTTGGAGGCTCGACGGCGATCCAAGCGCTGCGGCACACCGACTGTCCTTTCGGTCAGGCGCTCGTGCTCGATCCCTGGGTCGAGCCTGTCCCGGTGAGCGGCATCGACGTGGTCCCGGTGAGCAAACCGCTGTACACGATCAATAGCGAGGATTTCACGCAATGGAAGTCGCACATGGACGATGTCACCACCATCTCGCGCGAGTCAAGATCCAGCACCGGTGGCAAAGGCTGGCTTGTCACGATCGGTGCTGAGGGTACCGAGAAATCGAACGCAGGTAGATCTGCTTCAGCGCAGGTAGGACCCCCGTCACGGCTGGTGATTGTCCACGACATGTTCGGTACGCTCTTCAGCCTCTCTGCCTGCATCGAGGCGCTCACGTCGCTCTTCCCGGACCAGCTGCAGGAGGCCGAAGGAGTGCCTAAGATCGTACCCGAGCTGGTGGTGATGGACTGGTTCCACGGCACCCAGCGCGATTTCACCTACTCGAGCGTCTGCGGGCAGTACAAGCCTATCGGTGAGGTGTTCAAGGGGACGCTTCCACGTGTTCTCCTCCAAGCCGGGATCCTGCCCAAGGGTGGTAAGGGCAAATCGCTGACGCAGGGTGGCTCGTTTGTAGACGATGGACCGGCGGAGGAGGCGCTGGAGAATCCGTTCGGTCCGGAGGTGGTCCAGACGATGATGGGGGCGCTGGGAAAGCTTCAACCGCGACCGGGGATGGTGGAGGCGTTGACGTGGATCTACCGCGATCGCGATGGTAAAGGACGTCTACCGCCCGGGGTGGATAAGGTGGACGTGTGGGCGGCGACCAACGGATCGCTGCAGCTGGGTCGATCTTCGTTCCTCCGCGTGCTGGGAGAGAGCGAGGGTGCCGATCTCGACAGCGAGGCATCGCGTGCCGGACGGGCAGCGAAGGACAATGCCATCGGAACGGGCATCGGTCTGTTCAGCTGCGACGAGATCGGCGCGGCCAAACCGGATCCGCGGGTATACGCCGAGGTTCTGCGTCGCATCAAGGCCGAACCGCTCGATGCCAGCGCGGCCAAGAAGGAGTACCAGGGCATTTGGTTCGTCGCCTCCCACACATGGGACACCTTTGCCGCGAAACAGGCCGGGTTCCGTACAGCCTGGGTCACGTACGAAGAATTCTACTCGTGCCCCGACGTCTACGGTACACCGGACGTGGTGGGTCGAAACCTCGAAGAAGTCGCTGAGAGGATCCTCGCCTTTGAGCGCGATCTCGCCGCGAAAGCCGACCAGACACCCGTCAAGGGATGGACGTACCACAAGGACCAGCAGGAGCAGCAGAACGTTGCTAGTCAGCATACATCGTTCTCGGATTTCCCCTTCTTGCTGCCGAGCATGTCCAAGTTTGTCGGCAGCGTGGCGTCGCAGTCGATCCTCGAGGTGAACAGTGATATCACCAAGCGGCTCATTCTAGAGGGCAAGAGCGAGGAGTCGGATGGCGTATTCGCAGGGCTGAAGGGCAACAAGGACGGACAGGATTGGAGGATTTGGAAGGAGGGTAAAGCTCAACCTAAGGATCTGGATGCAAAGGCGGTTGGGAGTGAAGGTGATAGACTCGGAAGGCTCATTGTGCACGCACTATAGATCGTTCGTTGCTGTAGAACATAGACCACTGTATGCTAGACACCCCTGGATGGTAACATGATCTGAAAGAGACATCGTGGGTTGGCACCTTGGGATGATGGTGGAATCGGAAGTCACTGAGCACGAGATCGGACGACGGGCGAGTTTCCGAGCGCCGAAGAGGACACCGAAAGCGAATTCTGACGCGAATCCAACAACCTCGCTTCGTTTTCGGAGATGGCCGAGCTCTCGCATAGACATTCCATTGAGCAGCGATGGAGCCCCATACATGGTTGTGAGATGGTGTTGCGATCGTGTGATGATGGTGGGCATGTTCTTGGTGTAACAAGGCGATGGTATGAGCCGGGCAATGATGTGGAGCAAGGACATGGTGCCAAGCTGAATGAAGATCATGGGCTGGATTCGGCTCATTTACCGGAGCAGAAAGATTGCGTTTGTGCACGACCAACACAATCGCAAGCTCGTCCGCCTTTCACTGTCAGAATCAATCTTCTTGTAGCGGCCCCTCTGTGTCCATCCTTCTCTTCACACCACATCCTGCATCTATCCTTCCCACTCTCGCCGAAATCTCCTCCCCCCCTGAGCTACGAACCAATGACGGCCATCCCCCTCGACCGATTCGACGCCGTGCTCGGCACAACCTCTACCGAGATCTCCTCGGTCGCCCTCGGCGGTCGGATCCTCAGCACCTCTGACGAATGGTTCGCCCCCGCCTCGTCCCTCCTCAAAGTTGGTCCCGCTCCCTCTCTCAAAGGTCAGTTCGGCCCCAAAGGAGCGCTCTTCGACGGCTGGGAAACCCGTCGTCACAACCCCACCTACGACTGGGTTATCCTGCGTCTCGGTCCCAACGCCGGAGGACGTCTTGTCGGCTTTGACGTTGACACTGCCAATTTCAACGGCAACGAGGCGCCCGAGATCTCGATCCATGCCCTCGCACTGACGCCAGAGGAGGAGGCACAGACGGGCAACGCGGTGGCGGAGAACGATGCGAGGTGGGAATGCGTTGTCCCCGTGTCAGCCTGTGGGCCGTCGCAGAGGCATCTCTTCACCGTGGCTAGTGGCAAGGGGGACAAGATCTACACGCATATCAAGCTGCACATGATCCCCGACGGCGGGATTGCGAGGTTTAGGGTGTACGGCGTTATTCCGCCGCCGCCGGTGGGACACGGGGAGGGCGAGCAGGTGTGTGACGAGAATGCGGCGTTGAACGTGCTCGACCTCGCCCACTGCCTGAATGGCGGCAGGGTGGTGTTTACGGACGACAACCACTTTGGCGCGGGTAGCAACATCATCCTCCCCGGACGAGGAAAGGATATGGGTGATGGGTGGGAGACGCGTCGATCGAGGGCGAAGGGTCACTTCAATTGGTCCATTGTCAAGCTGTAAGTCATCCCCCTTCGTCTATGCTCCAGGTTTGCTGTGTACTGACACATCTTTCTTGTCGTATCACAGTGGCGAGCCTGGCTTTTTGGCCTACGCAGAGGTTGACACAGCTCACTTCCTCGGCAACTTCCCTGAATCCACCGAGATCCTCGGCACCGTCCACTCCTCCCCCACCGTGCCCACCTCGGACGCCCAGTGGACGACGCTTCTTCCACGAACCAAGCTCGGACCCGGACGTCGACACTTCTTCCCCCTCGTTGACGGCCACTCCGCCCCCTTCACGCATGTGATGGTCAAGATGCACCCGGACGGCGGTATCAAGCGTTTCCGCGTGCACGGTCGTCGAGCCCACCCCGTTCTCGCTGCCGATATCAACCCTTCCCACCTCCCCGCGGTGGCGGTGCCACAGGATATTCAGGATCCGCTTCCGTCAGCCACGTCGGACCCGTTCGCACCGGTAAGTGCTGCCTCGCTCGCTCCCGCCTCTCGCCCCTCCTCGAAGGGTATCGTTCTCCACGGCCGACTGCTGCCCGCGGTTCCGCTCACTAGCGAGGCATTCGCGCCATACGGAGCAGTGATCGATGGACCCTCGCCGGTCAATCCAGGGGAGAAGCCGTTTAAAGTGGTCAACCAGGGCACGGCGAAGAAGTACCTCGACCTAGCGCAAATCCTTAACAACTACCCGGCTGAAGCCGCGGCGAAGACGAATGTGCACGTCTACCGGTGTGAGCCCGCCAGCCAGCTTCCCTTCGAAGTGAAGCTGTTGGAGAGGCACCGGTTCACCACGCAGGCGTTTATCCCGATGGTCAGCGTGGGTGGGCGCCAGGAAGGGTATCTGGTCGTCGTGGCGCTTAACTCCAAAGGTACCGCATCCCCGCCAGCTGTCGGATACGAGGTTTGAAGAGGAAACGATTACTGACACTACAGCATTGTTGATTTTCGATGGTGACAGATGACAAGCCAGACCTAGCAACGCTAGCCGTGTTCAGCGCGACCACCGAACAGGCGATCCAGTACCAACCCGGTGTGTGGCATCATCCGATGATCGCACTCGGAGGGGCAGCGACGGATTTTGCATGCATCGTCAACGAGTCGTCCTCCCAGCCACAGCTCGATTGCGACGAGGTCGAGGTGTGAACCGCCCCCTCCATCTATCGCACGGTGTCTTTCAATACAAATGATTGCAGGTATGGTGCTGGTAGGATTTGGGTGTGTGATCATGGCAGCGAGACGCGAAGTATGGGACCGGAGGGCCGCTCGTCGTTATCAGGATTGTACAGTGGGTGGTTGGACGCCAGCCTCGTGGTCAGCTCGAACACGCCCACCTCGTCGCCGTTGGGGAGCCGCACGGGCTTGATCCACACGTCGTGCCTTCTTGACGTGCTGCCAACCCGCTTCCATTCATCTCCCTTGGTCTTTCTGAGCTTCTCCAACGCCACTTCATCCTCCTTAACACTCTCCTCGAACGTGAACATCATCTCGTCCTGGGTGAACATCATCACCCAACACACCACCACCACGGTCAGATTGACCACCGCAAAGAACCACGCCACCGGCCCCCGCACCTGCTCCACCCACCCCACAACCTTGCCGTCCATCAACCTCGAGTACACCAGCGGCAGGTTGGACAGCATCGCAGTCGCGGACAGCATCGAGAAGATCGTAGACATGCCATTCGCCGTTAGAATCGTCTTCCCGCTCGTAGCGCTCTTGAATTCTGCCAACGGCAGAGAGAGTCGGAGTGCAGCAACGCGCTGAAGCGTGACGTAGCGGTTTTGGAGGAAGGAGAACGTGACCGTGGGGAGGAGTAGTGTGGCAGCAGTGCGGTAGAGGTCGAGCTGGTTGGGTGGGGGGATGGCGAGGAGGTATTGGACGGCGATGGCGGATACGGCGGTGAGCGCGGTCGATTGGAGGCGGTAGGTCGGGTCTGCGGGGAGTATCGTCGGCATGGCTGCTAGGGTCTCGCCGCCTTGGATGAAGAACAAAGGATGTTGAGAAAGGCGCAAGGTGGTGGTGGTCAGGAGGGAGAGAAAGCTTCACCAATGAGGTCCAAGTGGATCTTCTCGGACGTGCACCGTGCATCAGGGTCTTCACAGAAAATCAAAAATGAATGATGGCCGAGAAAAGGAGGTACAAAAAATGCTACCGAGCACTGCTTGCTCCCCGTGTCATCGAGTCGCCAATCATAGCTTCTTGAGCAACTTGGCAAGGGGATCATCGTCTCCGAGTCGTTCCAAATAAGCAGCACGCATACCTGCATCTTGCTTCGACTGGCTGGCGATTGCCAGGCCGCTTTGAAAGCAGGCCCGCTCGAGCGTCTGGTCTACCTCGTCAGAGACTGGAAGTCCAAGATCGTCTTGCGCAATCAGCGATCGCATTTCTTCATCGGCCTTTTGGAGCATGAGAAGGATGCCCCGGAGGTGCGGTGCTGACACAGAAAGGCAACAGTCCTGTCAGCATCTTAGCTAGAAAGCCAAAGGGGTGAAGGTGGCCTGCCACTCACGCAGCATCTCTGGGTTCATGTCTCTAGCTCGCTGCACGGCGGGCGGAGGATTACGGTAGGCTTCGTGCAACCTCTCTACTTTGTCGCTGGCGCTTTTGGGGCGGGAGCTCTTCTGGCTCTGGCTCGAAGTTGTCGAGGTTCTTGGATGGTCTCGATCCTTCTTCATGCTGCGGATCTCTTCATCGACTTGAGCCTTATGTTCGTTGTTGCGTTGGGCGTTTGCGTCGACAGAGGCAAGATCGGCGCTGGCATCGCGCTTCACCTTGACCGCCCGAACTTTGCCTTTTCCTCGCTTGGACTTTGAGGTCATGGTGTAAGAGTGCGGAGGACAGTCGGCAAGGAGCCTGTCAGAGCAGTATGGAGAAACTGCGTGTCGCCAGGAAGGATGGATGGAGAAGAGCAGGAAAGAAGGATCGACTCAGCTCCAAACGGGTCCTTATATGCATCCTCCTTTAGCAGGCAAGGCCAAAGGATGAGACCTCTGTCTCTCTTGACGGCAGGCGCTCAAGCACCAGAGCAGAGACTCTCCTGAAGCTCACAGATCGTGGAGAGGATTCGCTTCTACAGTGACGGATCGGCCGAGATCGCAGTGTGTGACTGAAAGAGGAGCACTCCTGCCTGCTGATCCAGCAGAAAGCCAGCCGAATGGCCAGCCTTCCACTTCGAAGCAGTCACATTCCCACGCCTCAGGGCAACCCAGCCTTCACCTCGCTGCTGAGCACTCGGACTACCCGACAATCACGCGCCACAGGCTCAGCAGCGTCACAACCGTCGTTGCGCACAGACACACACACACACGCGACTTGCGACGAAAGCAAAGCTTACATTCCCCCAGCACCATCCTCCATTGAGCTTCCTATGATCAAAGCAGCGCATCCATCCTTACGACAAGATCGGCAAGAAGTTCCCCACGACCAGACTCGGCAGATCAAAGATATCCCTCTTGATCGTAAAGCTCCACGCACACGGCACCAGTTTCCCATCCGGCTTGACCAGCGTACAGGTCGTCATCACGCTCTGCGTGGTGTTCTCGAACGCATGCAATGCAAACTTTTCCCAATAATCCAACGTCGAGTTCTTGTCCATAAACTCATAGATCCTCCTCCCCATCAGCTGATCCTTGCTCCATTGGGTCAGCATGCAGAACTCCGCGCCCACTACGCAGATCTCGCACGTCCTTCGCCAGACGACTGTGGGGGTGCCGGAGAAGCTGATGAGCTTTTCAAACTCCAGCATTGTTCGCTGGAAGGAGCGTTCGACGAAACTCTCGTCTTCTTCGGTGAGTGGCATTTGAAGAGCGATGAGGGAAGGGCGGAAGATGGCGAGTGCGCGAACGATGCGTAGAACGTCCTGCTTCTCGAACTTTGACGTGACGTACTTGATGAGGAAGTGGTAGCCCTCGGGATAGGGGAAAGGCGCAGTGTTGTCGCGGTAGGTTTTGGCGATGCGGGCGCGCCAGATGGTGTCCTGCTGCTGACGTGCGACGCGACGCGAAGCGATGGCCTTGTTGATGTCGGCCACCGGCTCGTTGGATGTCGAACGCTGCGATGACGAGCCCAGGTCAACTTGCGTGTTGCCACCCTGCTGCGCATCGTTGCTGGTATCCAGAGCGGGCTCTTCCATCAGTGCCGGCTTGGGACTCGGCACTTCAAGCGCGTTAAACGCTCCCTCTCCGCCAACCTCGCTGAGACCAGTGATGGGCTGCGTGTCGGCATAGGCGTTCATGCCCGCCGTGTCGCTGTAGGTCGCTGCTGCCGTGTCCATGCCACCTGCACCTGGGATCTGGTTCTGCTGCATGCCGAGGTTTAGGATCGCATCCAGGCCTCCGCTGGCGATGTTCCATCCATCCATCACACCCACTGCGGGCGAGGTCTGAAAGTCGGGACTCGCGCCTGTGGGACCCAACAGCTGAAGATCGGTCCCGTTGAGCATGGAGGACAAGATCGAGTATTCGAGACTCGTCGCCTCGCTGCCAAAGTTGTGTGTCGACGGGTCAAACGAGAGGTCGAGGGGCGCGCTGCCATTGTTGGTGGAGGCGGCAATGTCGCCACCGCTGGAAGAGTCGAACGTGTTGCTGGAAAGGTAGTCGTGCTGATGCGGTGAAGGACCATGGCCAGAAGAGCTCGGCGTCGGAATGCCACCTGTGACCTGGTCAAAGATGTTGCTGACCGCCGAGGCCCTCTCTGGAGAGGCAGTCGCAGGCTGCTGTGCTGTCTGAGCCGTGTCCTGCCGCGATGCCTTGTTCGCCGCCTGTTGCGAGGTGGCCGAAGCCGTTTTCTGTGCTGCTTGCTTTGCGGCTTTCTTGGCTTCCTTCTGTCGCTTGAGCTCCTCCAGCTCTTCGTCGTCGAGCAGGTACTTGGCCTTCTTGCGGTGACCATCCATGCACGAATCGGCCAAACCCTTCTTGACGCAGCGTATGCACGGCCGTGAATCGTCGCACGTCAAGTGTGCCTTTTGGCAGTGGAGGCAGGCGCGGTTGGCCTTCTTGCGTTTGCTCGAGCCCGAGTCTTTCGTCGAAGATGCGGGCGTACCTGCTGTAGATGACGCAGCTTTGTTTGGTGTCGATGCAGAAGCAGGCGATGGAGCCGGCTTCGCGGTCATATCTAGTTCCTTCTTCAGCGGAGATCCTGACGGCGATCTGCTTGCTGCGATTGCGGTGGCTTTTGTTGAAGAAGACGGCGCGTTCGAGTACAGACTCTGCTTCAAGGTAGACGCAGGGGTCGATCGAGCATTGTAGGACGCGGACGAGGAGGAAGAGGCGGATGACGAGTCGTGCTGACTCCGTGGAGCTGAGGTGCTGTGGCTAGCCGGCGGACTCGATGCAAGAGCGGCGAGCGTGGAGGCTGCTGCATGCGAAGCAGGGCTTTGCTGGCGCTGCGAGTTGGTCGTGGAAGGGTGGGGTGGTAGCGAGAAGTTTGGCGTTGCGTATGGCGGAAGGCGTGGAGCCGACTTGTTGCCGTTGGCGCCAGACATTTGTGACGGGTCGGTCCTAGGAGAACATGCGAGGGCGTAGAGAAGATATGGAGCGAAAGATGAAGCGTGACAGAGGCGGGAATGCGATCAAGTCCTTCGAGGTGAGCGGTGTTCCTGGTGGAGCCCGAACGGATGCCGGGCCGAGGTCTTTTCAGCAGCGTGCCAGTGTGCGAAGAGAGTGAGAGATGACGACCCGATCCGTTGGACGACGGAGAGACCAACGGAATGATGTCCCTTTCGCGTGAGGCGGCTCCAAACGGGGTCGACGGTGGATGATGTTGGAAGGCAGAAAGGAAGCGAGCAAGGAGACCCACCTCGAGCATGTGGACATTGAGTTGCCCGACCCCCTTAACGTTGTGCCGCTGCATCTCGCAGTAACCCGACTGCCGGTTGTCTGCCTGACGCGACACGGCCAACTCTTTTTTTTTTTTCAGGGTAAGCCCATAGAAGGCTTAACATCTCGACAAAATCCGCAGCTCTTCGAAGGGATGTGAGACTGGTAGACGGCTGCTTCCTGCGTCTGTTGCCGGTTCGATCTGGTGTCAGTCAACGCTGATGTGTGTATGAGTGGCTCGATTGAGACGCTGCAGGGTTACTAAAGATACAGTTGAGGAAGAATCGAAGGTGGGTTGTAGCAGACCCTGTGCGTGCAGCTCTTCTGCCTGTGGGATGTCTTGCGACAAGGATGCTCGACAGCAATCTCCTCGCGGTGAACCAGCATGGCCTCAGAAGAGCTTGTTGAACATGCGCTTGATAAAGTCGATGCACCATGGGATGTAGCTCAACGAATAGAGCAAGAACGCGACGCTGTTCCGACGAAAGGCAAGCAAGAAGACTGTCAGCTACTTTTCAAATCTTTGCGCGGACCACCACCCCTCGAATCGACGTCGAACTTACTATAGAACGATAACAAAGATGATCGCCAGCAACGTGCTGCCAATAGCAAACACCGACACCCACACCATGATGAAAGCGACGATCATCACCAACGTAAACGCGATCCTGACCGGCTTGAACATCTGCTTAAACTGCTTCATGAACCCAATCAAAAACCCTGTCCCCGTCAACGAGACGAGCACACCGACCGAGTAGAGCACTACAAACGTCGCCAGTGATCCGGTCACCAGCAGCACCGTGCCCAGTAGCGAGATGACGAAACCGCCAAACATGCACGCCGCAAACCCGATCATCCGCTGCTGCCGCGTCAGTTCGATACCGAAGGTTTTGGAGAAGGCGTCGTTTTCGCCGGTGAGTTCGCCGCCAAAGTTCTTGATCTGTTGTGTGTCCATGTTGATCCATCGTGATGAGCCGGTGCCGGCAAAGGCGTTGTTGGTGGAGGAGGAGGTGGTGGCGGTGTTGCCGCCTCGGCCGAACCAAGACATGGTCGTGAGAATGTGCTGTGTGAGCGTTTAAGAGGCGATGATTCGACCTTTGTTATGAGATAGCACGAGAAAGCGGTGGAGCGCGCTAGTCGACGTTGATGACGGTTGCTAGGAGGATGAGATGGTGGATTGAGGTCGAAGCGCGTTGGTGAGGAGCGTGCATGTCTCAACGAAGAACCCTCACTTCTGGCTCCGCTGCCATTCAAAGGACCCTGGCTGTGCTGGCTTTTTCCAACGAAGTTTTAATTCTTATATTTTTGGCCCCCTTTTTCTCCTTATACGAGCCAGCTAAGCGCCTCAACGAGCGCCAACGACGCCCAAAGTCACGCGATCATATCCATGCCTCCACGAGCCTTGTAGCCAGGCTGCCTCGTTGTAGCATTGTAGAGCGGTCATGATGAGCAATGTCGTCGATAGAGGTGCCACACACTAAGGCCCGATCGAGCCAGCCCTCCTCAACTCCTCCACCTCACCCTCCGACATCCCCAACTCCTCCTTCAGCACCTCATCCGTATGCTGCCCCAACACCGGTGGCGGCCTCGTAATCTTCATCTTACCGCCCCCATACCTCACCGCCGGCGCAACAATCTTGATCTTGCCCGCTCTCGGATGCTCTACCTCCGCCACCACCTTCCTATCCTTACTCTGTGGATGCTCGTCAAACGTTCCCTTGATATTCCTAATCGGTGCAGCTGGGATCTTGCCATTAATAAGATCGCACCATTCCTGCACCGTCTTGGCCCCCAGCAGCTCGTCGAGAAGCGGGATGAGTGTATCGCGGTGTTGGACGCGTGCTGCGTTGGTCGCGTATTTGGGATCCGACGAGAGATCCGGTCGCTCGAGCAGCTTGCAGAGGAACTTGAACTGTCCGTCGTTTCCAGCACCAAGCATGATCCGACCGTCTTTGGCTTGGAACGTCTGGTAGGGTACGATGGAAGGATGCTTATCGCCGTGTCGTCCGGCCTCCTGTCCAGCGATGAGGTAGTTTGACGCGATATTAGCCAGCGAGGCAATCTGCGACTCGAACAGGCTCGCATCAATGTGCACGCCTTTGCCCGTCTGAGCACGGCCCAACAGGGCAGCCATGATGGCACCGTGCACGTATAGACCGGTGGTGAGGTCGGTCATCGCAACGCCGATCTTGACCGGAGGTCGATCCGCCTCGCCCGTGATGTGCATCATACCTGCATCGGCCGCGATGATGACGTCGTATCCGGCCTTGTCCCGGTAGGATCCCGTCTGACCGTAGCCCGTGAGACTGGCGTAGATGATGTCCGGCTTGACTTTCTTCAAGTCTTCGTAGCCGAGACCCATACTGGCCAGCTTACCGGGGAGGTAGTTCTCGACGACGACATCCGCTTTTGCAACGAGGTCGTGGATGATCTTCTTTCCCGCTGGCGACTTGAGGTCGACCGTGATGGATCGTTTCGAGCGGTTGACGCTGAGGAAGTAGGCAGATTCGGGAGGCAGCGACGCCCAATAGTCCTCCTTTCCTGCTGGCGGTTTGAGGGCGTCTTTGCCGGTGGGAGGCTTGGCAAAGGGTGGAAGCCATGCGCGTGTGTCGTCGCCGCCCTTGGGATGCTCTACCTTGATCACGTCGGCTCCCAGGTCTGCCAGAAGCATGGTGCAGTAGGGCCCTGCAAGGACACGCGTGAGATCGACGATACGAACGCCTTTGAGTGGTGGTGGGATGGAAGGTGCATCGTCGATGGAGGCTGATCGCCTAGCTTGCGTGGTCGTGAAGCTTCGTTGACACTGTTGAAAGTGTTGACGTTGTGGCGCTCTTGTCGTCTGCCCTGTGCTTGAAAGTGGTAGCGAGACCGCCGTGAGCGTTCTTGTTGAAAATGACCTTGATGCAATTCCTCTTGCATGCTCCCGTAGCAGCGGTCGAAGACGACTGACAACCGCCCTCATTGTGCAGATATTGTCAAAGGATGTTACGAGTAGGACTCGACTTTTTGGATGGGAGCAGCGTTGATCTGTGATCCAGGTTCTATCGTCGCCGTATATAAGAATGCGATGGGGATCTGCGAAATGATTTGTATGTCGAGAAGAGCGAAAGGGAGCTGAGGTGTCCGCTTCGAAAAGGTAGCCGAAGAAGCCGATCCGAGCGCAATTACCGTGGTCGGTGCGGAGGGGTCGGCTGCATCGGCCTTTGTTCCCGATCCACTCATGCGGAGAAGGCGGAGTTTAGCCTTACGCACGCTCCTTCCCCGCATTCTGCTGACGTCGAGTCGGACATCTCGACGGACATTCACCTCCATCATCTTTGTCAAAGGCATCACCACGACGTATCACTTTCCAACGCCTGAAGGAGCAAAGATGACAGCAAGGAACATCATCACGCCGCTCTCGCGCGTCCTGCCATCGATCAAGACCCCCGTCGTGCTGGGCGCCATGGCGGGCGCATCAGGCGGTCAACTCGCCGGCGCTGTGTCGTCAGCAGGCGGTTTCGGCTTCATCGGCGCCGGCTACCTCACCCCGTCCTCGCTCCAATCTGAGGTCGAAAAGGCGTATCGCCAGCTATCCGTCTCGCACGCCGAGCTGCTGTCGAATCGCAAACGGGCCGATTTCGGTATCGGGATCCTCGTCTGGAGGCTCACCGAGCTGAACGACGGCAAGAAACCGCACCAAGCCCCTGCCAGCGATGCGGTCAAAGACTTCCTCGAGGTGATTGTCAAGGCGAGACCACGCGCGGTCTGGCTCAGCTTTGGCGATGAGCAGGAGCTAACGGGTTGGCAGAAGGTCATCACCGAGCTCGATCGACAGCATAACAGCGATCTACAGGGGGATGAAGACGAAGAGGTCAAGTGGTTTGTGATGATTGGCAGGGACCAGGAGCTGAGAGCTGCGGTGGAAAGGTGTCGATGCGACGTGCTCATCGTGCAAGGGTGTGAAGCGGGGGGTCATGGACATTCGCAAGCGCCGCCGCTGTCGGCGTTGCTCGCGGACGTGCTCAAGGTTCTTCCCTCTTTGAAGCCAAACAACACGGCGCAGGCCACACCGCCTTTGCTGGGTGCAGGCGGGCTGGCCGACGGTCGCTCCCTCGCTGCGCTTCTTTCGGCAGGCTGTGCAGGCGGAGTTTACGGAACACGCTTCGTCCTCACCCCCGAGTCGACGTACTCGCAACTGCAAAAGGAAGAGCTGGTCAAGGCGAAAGGCTCAGCGACACTCCGCACGTTTGCGTTCGATGATGCTCGTGGCACACTCGGCTGGCCTTCTGGCACCGACGGAAGAGGTCTGCGCAATAAGACGGTGGAGGAGTACGAGCGCGATCTTCAAGAGCAGGTCAAAGCGGGCAAGGAGGATCCAGAAGGAGCAAACAAGAGGATGGAGAGGTACAAGCAGGCTGCAAAGGAGAATGATACGGATCGCATTGTCATTTGGTCCGGGACTGGGGTGGGGGCGATGGACGCGATCGTGCCGGCCAAGCAGGTGGTGGAGGATATCACACGAGAGGCCATCGAGGCGCTTGCGAAGGTGCAGAGTTATATCCAGTGATACGCTACTTCCTTTGCAACGATTATCCAGCATTACTGTTCGCTTTGAGCCCGTTCCTCGAGCTGCTTCCACTCGCCAATGACCTCCGTATACACCTCCGTCCTACCCTCGCTCGGCCTGCAGATCACCTGCACACCACCCTCGACCTTATCCTCTCCCCCACCCAATCCGGCCTTCTTCGCCTGCCTGGACTTTGTTGCATGCACGAAATCATCGAACTCCTGCACCTTTCCGCCTTGCATCCGGCTCCAACCCCACACGGCCTTGTACGCGGCACCCACCGAGCAGAAGTTGTAGTTGGCCGGACTCCATCCTCTGCCGTCCTCGGAGGGCTGAACGGGCTTGACAATGTCGCATCCGAACACGTCTGCCATGGTCTGAGTGATGGTGGTGTTGGACGAGGCGCCTCCGACGGCGTAGATCGCTTCGAGCGGGAGGGTGGTTGTGTCGACTGCAGAGGTGGAAGGACCGGCGACGATGGATGAGGAGCGGTATCGGTAGTTGAGAAATTGCGTTTCGAGGATGGCGCTGGCGTTCATGCCGGCGTCGCTGAAGTCGGCCGTCTTCTGCCAGTCGGCGGTAGAGGAGGGCTGGATGTATCGGTGGACGCCCGAGACGCCAGAGGGGATGATCTCGGGTCGCAACCAGTAGAATCCTGTTCTTCTTTCGCTGGATTGCTGCTGTTCCAGCTTGAACTTTTCCACATCGGCGTTGAACGTCTCCCAGCTGCTCGAGCAGTACTGGTCCCTTACCCACTCGCGAGCCAGACTGCCAGATTTGTACACGAGCATGTTGAAGAAGGCATCTCCGCTCGTCGGTAGACGTGCCGGGTGGAAGAAGGCGTGAAAGTCCGGATCGGGCACGTACTGGTGCGTGGCCACCATGACCGTGTCCGACGTGCCCAGACTGATGATGGCTTGACGCTCGGCCAAGCTGAATGCGAGGAAGGTGGCGGGGTTGTCGCCGGTTCCCGGGAAGACCTGGCAGTCGGGGCTGAAGCCGTACCTCTCTTTCCACCAGCTGCCGATCTTACCGACGGGTGCACCGGCATCGCGGTAGATGATACCGAGCTTCTTCTCCAACCCGACCGCTCCACCGAGGGAAGCGTCGGCACCTTCGCTTTCGCCCGATGCGAGGGCAAGCAGCTTCTGGTTCCAACCTGGTTCGAGTTGGCCCCTGCTTTCCGCGGTGGGAATGGCAGACTCGTTTCGCATGTCGAGCAAGTTCATTCCGCAGGCGTCTGACTCGTCGATGCCCTTGATCACCGTCGCTTTGTCCTCGCCCTGGCCGACACACAGCAGGGTGGTGATGAAGCTCGATACGAGACCGATCCTCTCGGTGTCCTCGTATGCCTCTGGCTGCTGTGTGCGGAACTTGTAGATCTGAGGACCCGTGAATCTGGTGTGCGCCTTGGAACCGGTGATCGCGGCAAGCGCCTCTGGACCGCCTACAGCACTTTCGAACGCCTTGCACGCCTCGACGGTGGAAGAGTCCTGCCAGTTCGGAACCACCTTCCTGCTAAAAGCAATTTCTACCTGTTCGGCGAGCGTCTTGTCCGCAGACAGGGTGGTGAAGATACGCGGAGCAGCACGCGAGAAGTAGACAGAAGCGTGCTGCTGGCCTGCCGCCGAAACCGCTCGGATGCGGGAGAGCGGCCAGGAAGCAGCTCGCATGCGGTCGGCAAGCAAGTCGATCGACTCGACGTACAGCATCACAGGTGCGACCACTGTGCCTGCATCGTCATCGGCGGTAGGAGCGGAGACTCCACCGTTGGTGTTGAAGTGAGGAAGATCGCGATCGAAGCGGACCTCGAGCTCGGAGAGGACGTTGAGGTCTTCATCGAGGAGTGACGCTTTGAGCGCTTGGGTGCTGGCGTCGAGGCCGAGGAAGAGGGGTGTCGATCCTTCCATCTTGACAGTGAGCAATAGCAGCAGTAGCTTAGAGAGGGTGAGTCTCCTGGACCTTATAAGGGGAACGGACCCCACCACATTGGCAAAGTGACACCAGGAGCTGGGCAGGCAACGAGCATGAGCAGGTCGCCGGTCTTCTCCACCAACACATCGGCGAAAAGATTGCCGACCGAAGGAAATCTCAGTGAGATTGCCGGACGGGTTTTTTTTTTCGACTCGACTGTAACGAATGCTCTAACAAATCCCATCTTTTCTGCATTGCATTGGTTGCCGAGCCACTTGGAAATTTGCTGTGGCTGTCACTTTTCGTCATCGTCGCTACCATCACCAACACTCACACCCATCATCGAACGCGTTCAACTTGCTACACATACTCCTCTGATCTTGGACAAGCAACCAAGATCGCATCGTATCAAGCACTGAAGTTCGCTCAGCCAGCTCAGCTGATCCCCATGCAGCCTTCTGTGCGCCTCGTCTCTGTCAGCGCCCTCACGGTCAACACCCACGGCCGCAACTCGATCTCCTTCGGTCAATGACATTGGCCTTCTGTCCACAGTGACATCTCTTTCGACTACGGCTGATCCTGGACATCAAGCTCAACCTCACTTTTGAATCAACTCTTCGAGCCGGCTATTGCTGCTGCAAAGATGCCGGCCCACATCATCGAAGTCGACCTGACGCAGGTGTCCAAGTCGCTCGCAGTGCTGGGCGGCTTCATTGTCATCTACGGCCTGCTCTCTTACGTCGTCAAGGAGCGCCTCTACCTCTCGGAGCCGCTGCTCGCTGTGACGGCGGGTATCATCGTCGGACCGTACGTGCTCAACTGGGTCGACCCGATCAGCTGGGGCAATGCCGAAGAGACCAACTATGTCACCTACACCTTCACTCGCATCGTCGTTGGCATTCAGGTGCTTTTCTGCGGTATATCTCTGCCGAAAGCGTATTTATGGCGGGAAAAGCTTTCGCTGAGCATCCTCCTCTTCGGCATCATGACCACCGCTTGGTTTGCCACGGCGCTGCTGATCTGGGGCCTGGTTCCGAATTTGACCTTCCTCGAGAGTCTCTGCATCGCAGCGGCCGTCACGCCGACCGATCCGGTGCTTGCCAACTCGATCACCACGGGACGATACGCCGAAAAGCATGTTCCTGCCAACGTGCGCAACATTATCGTCGCCGAGTCCGGTGCCAACGACGGTCTTGGCTTTCCCTTTCTCTACCTTGCCATCTACCTGCTCGCTCGCACCGGCGAAGATAAAACATACAGCGTTGGCAAAGAGGTCGGACGATGGGTCTACGCCGTGGTCATCTACCAGATTCTGCTATCGATCGCCTTTGGTTCGCTCATCGGCTACCTTGCTCGCAAATCGCTCAAATGGGCCGAGTCGAGATCGTACATCGACAAAGCCAACTTCTTCGCCTACGGTCTCGGTCTCGCCTTCTTCACCTTGGGCACGACGGGGCTGTTTGGATCCGATGACATTCTCGCGTGCTTCATCGCCGGCAACTCGTTCACCTGGGACGACTGGTTCCGCATCCGCACCGAGGACAACGATTTCCAGGAGATCATCGATACCGTGCTCAACATGGCCGTGTTTGTCTACATCGGCGCCATTATTCCCTGGGGCGACTACTCGGATCCGGACCTGCAGCTCACGGGTTGGCGAGTGGTGGTGCTCGGTATTACGGTGCTGTTGCTGCGACGTCCGCCTTGGGTCATTGCAGCGACCAAGGCGATCCCTGCACTGCGGGATTTCAAGGAGTCGGCGTTTGCCGGCTGGTTCGGGCCTATTGGCGTTGGCGCGGTGTTTTATATTCAGGTGGCGCTCAAGCAGCTGCCAGACGACGGAACGCGTGATCGCCTGCGCGCCGTCTACTCGCCCGTGGTGCTTTTCATCGTCTTCTCCTCGGTTCTCACGCATGGTATCACCATCCCTATCTCAAAACTCGGACCGGGCGTCATGCGTCGCACTGCTACACTGACCAAGACGAGATCCATCACATTCTCCCGCCCCATGAGCCGGAACAATACCGTCTCAGTCACCAATGCTCCCGCCCGGGATGGCTCCCCCGAAGCCGCGTCTTCACCCGACAATTCCGACTCGGAACGTCGTCCCGCATCCTCCGGCGGTTCATCCCGCGGCCACGTCGGCTACAACGCTGAGGGTAAACCGCTCTGGAACCCGCTCGTTGCAGTCGCCGACTGGGGCGTGCACGTGTTCGCCTTCTGGCGCAAGGACAGCTTCTGGCGCAAAGACGTCGCTCCTGGCAAACATAACGCCTTGTCGCACCACGGTGTGGACAAGAACGACATCTCCGGCCCGAGTCAACCGGTCAAGCAGCGGAGTGTCGAAGATGACGCTCTGACGCACGCGATCAATGCGATGGGTGAGGCCAATATGGCGGCGGATGGCGAACGGATGAGGCCGCGGTTGCCGCCTCCCGCACTCGAACTGCCGACGAGCGGGAGGAAGATGCCTGCTCCGATATTGCTGACTCCCACGTCGACGGCAAGGGCGGAGGACAAGCCGGAGATGGCACAGTTGACGAGGACCGTGAGCCCGCGCAGGTTTGCGATTCTGAGGGCGTTCGACAAGGAGATGAGCTCCGAGAGGCAGGAGGCGCAGACCGAGGCGAGCGAAGGGTGGAAGAGGGGCGAGGAACGGGAGCAGAGGAGGTTGATGGAGATGATGCAGAGAAGCGGGCGGCAGCAGGAGGCGGAGGGGGTGAGGGAGGGCGAGGGTACTGGGGATGGAGGGAGGGAGGGTGAGGGAGATGCTCAGTCAACCCATTCGTCGCAGAGGAGGACGTTGCGCTTTAAATGACGCTCTAGAGGGATGTCGACGGTCACATCTCGTCGATCATCACATTGCAATACTTCGAAGACATTGACGATCACGTCATCGTCATCCCAACATCACATTGCTCCTTTCAACAGCACCTTCACATGGGCACCAGCGGCACCATCATCGACATCATCACCACCGTCAACATCACATCACTCACATTATTCACACGCTCACATCACTCACACCACCATCGCATCACCATCACCATCACCCTCGCATCACCCTCACCATCACATTCGCATCACACATGCAAGACGATCATACCGCGCCCGGACCAATCGACTTCTCATATCATTCTCATGAACCCTGATTCACACACACTTCATCGCAAGATCATGTTTGCCCTTCAATCAAATTTCATTGGGAACAGGACGGAGCGTTGTGATGATACAGACCGTTCTCATTCATTCGAACTCGGGAAGCCCAGGTCGACTCGTCGAAGCCTTGTTCTTGCCAGTCCTGAGCGTGAAAGCGTCCCTGAACGTCGAGCTGCGGTACGCCGACTTAGCCGTCCCCTCCGCCTCCTGTCTCTCCTCCGTCCCCGTCACCGGATGCGGTCTAGCCGGCAACGCAGGTAGACTGATGGGCTTCCTCACCTTGACCGCGCACAGCAGCAGGAATGCAATGAAGAACAATCCCGAGCCGACGACAAAGATTGCTGGCGGAAACGTCTTGGTCGTGCGCTTGAAGATGTTGGCGAAGAGGATGGGACCGACGACGGTGCCCGAGATGGCCGAGGTGATGCTCCACGCGCCAAACAGCTTTCCTGCGTCTGCGGGCGATTTGAGCAACGCCAAGGCCAACGAGGACATGGCTGCGCCTCCACCGCCTCCCAACGACGTGACGGCGGTGGCGAGGAAGAAGAGTTGCGGGGTATTGGAGAAGATAAGCATGCCGTACGAGATGGCGTTGACCATCATCGAGATCTTGGCGAGCTTGAGGTCGAATTTGCTATCGTGGATGAGACGGAGGTGTTTGGCACGCAAGGTCCAGAGCTCCTCGACGGATTTCTTCGTGTCGTCCCACTCGCCTTGTTCTCCGTCTTCTTCGTCTGAAGGATCGGCAGAGGCGACAGGAGGTGATTGATCGGTGGCGCCGTACGAGCTCATCCTGCGATGCGGTCTTCCTTCGTCGTCCAGGGTCGAGTGGCGACGCGAGTCTGGAGCCACGGTCTGTTCTTCCTCGACGGGTGGGCCGTCCTGTGGCAGGCGTAGCGCCTTGACGGGTCGATGGAGGAACTTGATGACGATGGGCAGAATGGCGGTGAGGGCGAGCACCCGTGTGATGCTGAGGAAGGTGAGGTACATGCCGAGCTCGGCGGCGCCCCAGACGAACTGCTCCTGCGCATACTGCATCTTGAATGACATGATGCCGTAGATGGCCGTCTCGGTAAAGTACGTAAGCGAGAGGAACGAAAGGTTGTAGTCGTAGCGGGTCTTGGGCGCCACACGAGATACCGAGATGTGAGAGGCAGATGCTTCGGGAGGCGCGAGAGCGGTGCCGCGAGGTGTGCTTGTACCAGAAGCGTAGCCTGTGGGCACTTCGACTTCCTGATCGTCCACGGCAACTTTTTTGGGAAGCAGGAAGCTGAGCGGCTCCAGAGGTGCGTAGAGTACGCTGCCCATGAAAATAGCCTTGACGCGCTTCCAGGCACGCTTCTGGAAGGGACTGTTTTCAGCAATGGAGCCGTTGGATCGCAAAAGAGGCTGAAGCTCGGCGGTTTTACGTTCGTTTGCTCTGCGCTTGATCTCTGCGCGAGACTCGTTGTACTCGCGCAACGCCTTTGCACGGAATTCCTTGCTCGTGCTTTCGGGAATGAAGGCGAAGACACCCACGAGATAGATGAGGTGCATGGCGAGAGCGAACCAGAAGGGGGCGAGGAGATTGTTGGTGTGCTTGACGATGAGGCCTCCCAGGGTGGGACCCAGGGCGAGTCCGGCATATACGAGGCCCATGTAGTGGGCAAAGATATGAGCACGGGTGCCGCTCGGTGTGACATCAGAAATGTACGACTGGTGTACGGCGATGGCCGCGCTGTAGCCTCCAAGGAGACCCTCGACCGTGGTGCCGAGCACTAGGAAGCTGTAACCGAACGGCAGCTTGGAACGGGGCACAAGCGCAGCAGTGAGCATGACGAGATCCGTGAACACAATGCCGAGCATGGCGATCCGCAGGACCGGCAGGCGACCTCGTCTGGAAGAAAGGTTGGACCAGAAGCCAGTTGTGAGAGCAGCGAGGATGCCCATGGATAGCGTCATGCGGAGCTGCAACGTCGCCAGGGACGATTGCACTTCGGGGCTGGAGAAGCATGCTTTGCTCGGACGCCGCGGGACCGGAATGACGGTGGAGTTTGGCTGCTCAAGCGCCGAGAGGTAAGTTGTAATATCATGGCTTGGAGCCGAGTTGATCCAGGGCTGAAAGCTGTTGACCTCAAGGCCGTGTCCTGCCGCAGTGATGCTATCGAATGCGTTGAGCAGCGAAGCATTGCCTGCTTGTGGCGGAACGATGACCTCACCTCCGCCGACGTACGCATCTCCTAGCACTTGTTCGCAGACAAACATGTTGAGCAGCTCGAGTTTCGGACCCATGCACATACCACCTGCCATGGCGATGAGAAGCGCAAAAGGACGGAGCCACTTTTCCGAGGGTCTACGATACCAAGGCTGGTCCTTGAACCAGAGCAGGTGATCGTCGACCGCCGCCGCGGTCCCCTCGGCGGCACCCTCGCTGTGCGGTGCTTCCGTCGAGTCGTGTTGCCGATGTGGGTGATGCTCGTCGTCTCGAGCTTCGTCATCGAGACGATAGACGATATCGGCCAGAACCGGATTGGTCGAGTCGATCTCGAGCTCGCCTCCAAAAGGACGTGCGGCAGGGAATGAGTCGGGTGGTGCGTTGGAGCTGCTGCTGGCAGAGCGCTTCATGACGGGGGGTTGAAGTGTCGCGCCAGTGGGTCGGGTGGTGCTGCGCAATCTGCTTCCGTCTTCGACAATGTCTCGTGATAGTGATGGCGAAGAGACGTTGGATGGCGATGATGCAAGGAGCTGCTCGTTCATGTCCTTGGCTTCGTCTATGGTGATGGCACGTCCGTCAAGCTTGACCTCTAATTGGTCGCTGGGAGCTGCCAGGCAGAAATGAGCACGAACCTCGACGGCATCGCTGGTGGAGAAGGGATTCGAGTACGACCAGATGGCGGCCTTGAGCTCTTGGATGCGTGTCCCTGCTTCTGCCACGTCGTGGTACTGAGCGAAGCCCTTGTAAGGACAGTAGGTCTGCTTGTGGTCGCTGGGCTTAAGTGCGAAAGACCACTGCAGCGCATCGCGAGGGAAGTAGAAGCGGATTGGATAACTGGTTTCTGCGAGCTGGAGCGCATCGACTGTATCGACGAGGGTTCGTTTGCGTCCTTGGATGATGGTTGTGATGGTGAGCTGTCGACCGAGCGGCTTGACCACGAGTCGGTGGGGTGGCTTGGAGGCCGAGGACGATGCAGATGGGCTCGACATTGTCCGTTCAATAATGTCCATGACCGATCAGGTTTGGTGACACTTCATTCCTTTTTGCGATGTCGACGAATGGCAGATGGAGGTTGTAATGGAAAGAAGTCTGATGGCAGAAGGGACGGGTGATGAAGTGATTAGGTAGGTGATGTTCGGAAAGGAGGGGTCCGACGATAGCTGCTCTGCTCTCAATCAATCACAGGATCAGTCATGGTTCGCCGCTTGCGCCGCGGAGAGGCGGACGCGGCTCTTGAAAGACCCTTTCCTTCTTGTCTGTCAGAAGCGAGCTGCGCGAGATGGCGGCCCACAACCCTCCTCTCCCAAACATCAGCTCGCCAAGTGGAGTTAAGAGAGAGCGTCCTTCTGCCGCGCGTTCACCACCAGGGGTGGGAAAAAAAAAAAGATAGCCGCGGTATCTGTGATTGCGCAGAGGCAACCCCACTTGCGACGCCCTTTCCCATCGCTTCGGCTCATCGGCATCGCCGTTCGGAACAGCCGTCAAGGTCCAGTCGATCAAGCTGATGTCTGAGTCGGCTCAGTGGGAATGCTGCGCTACGCCATGAGACTCAAAAGTTAGCACCCGCTGCAGCCTGAACGGTGGGTTCGGCTATTCCGTCTATCAGCAAATTGGCTTCGGACTTTGGCTTTCGGCAAGCTGACACATCGCGATTTCACTCTCCCACGCTTCAGGATCGAGTCCACATCGGGAGTGCCGATCTTCGAGATTCGGTCTTTTCGCCTTTTGAAGACTACGCACAGGCCCTCAGCCGATTCTTCACACGGAAGCTCGGAGGAGGCCGAGGGACCCTTGATACAGTAGCTGGGTCTGTTGGTGTCCACGCGCAGCGCTGATGTCTTGTGACCGACAGAGCTAGTTCTGACTACGAGGACCTCGCAAGCATCATCGAAATCGCCTCATTGCCACCATTGAAGACCCGCCATTATGGACTCGAAAGACTTGCAACTGATCGCCAACAAGAAGCATGGCCTTCTGCACGCTGCACAGGAGGCCAGGAAGCTGTCGTATTCACCATACAGGTGAGCACGGATACGCTTTCGTTCGACCTTGACATTCGCAACAGCTGTACTGACTAACTGACCCCACTTTCGCTTGCTCCACTTTGCTTCTGCGACTTTGCAGCAAGTTCCGCGTAGGAGCAGCCCTGCTCACCAAATGGGGCGAGATCATCCTCGGTGCCAACTTCGAGAACGCCTCGTACGGCGGCACTGTCTGCGCTGAACGTACAGCACTCGCCAAAGCCATCATGCGCTCTGACCAGCTTGATGTGCAGGAACAGAACTCGGCGCGCAAGATCGGTCGAGGCGACATCATCGCGGTGGCTGTAGCAAGTGATCTTGAAGGCAGCTGCAGTCCGTGCGGTATCTGCCGTCAGGTCATCCGAGAGCTGTGCAGTCTCGACGCCCGGATCCTGATGGTGGGGTGCAAGTGGAGCAAGGACACTGCTTTACAGACGATCCAGGGGACGGTCAAGGATGAAGGCGGCAAAGAACTCAACGAGCCTAATGTCGAAGTGGTGACGCTCGAGTATTTGTTGCCTATGAGCTTTGGTCCAGAAGACCTGGACAAGCCGAGACATTCCTAGCTCAACCAATGGTACGCATTACAGTTCAAACAGCGCAATCATACCGCTTTGCCGTTGCGACGACTGATCCTATTGCAACATTGAACGGGTCTATGAGGTGAGATTTCCTGCTGTTCAACGTCTCTTGCTCTTCTTGCCAGCCGGGCTCCGTCCCGCTTGTGGCAGCCAGTCCTCGTCCACGTTGGGATTGCGCACCGCCGTCGTCTTTGCTTGCTCCTGCGATTGTGCTTTGGCCACTGCTGCCTCGATCTCTTCCGCTGACACCTGCTCTCCGGCACGCATTCTTGCAGCAATCTCGGGTGTCACTGCCATCCGTTTCACTCCCGTCTCTGTCAGCATCAGCGGTTTGCAGATACACTCAAAAAGAGGATGTTAGTCTATCGCTCGGAGCAGGCTCAGCAGGCAGGGAAGGCGATACATACGGAATCCAGGAGCGCCTCGGCCGAGCCCAGTCTTGGGGTCATATTTGCCAGTGTAGCCACTGGGCTTGTTGCTACCAAAGAAACGTGATGCTACCGCGCCGACGATGATGAGCGGTACGAGTACCGACGGAATCCTGAGCGTAGACGCAAGAAAGGCAATGTTGAGGTTAATATCTCGAGCGCATCACGTAGCTTGCCTCCGCCGCCGCAGTATATCTACTCACAAGACCCAGCTGGACATGCTGACAACGAATTATGAATGGTGATGATCCCTGATGAAGGAAGGAATAGGAAGATACGAATGCAGACGCGATTCGCTCGTGTTGGTCTCCGCATCCTCCACTGCCAAGTCTAAATCGCGGAATTCGGCACTCGTCGAGGGTTCACCTTCCTACTCTCACTCGCTCGACACTCTCACCCAAGATTCCTCTGGACAGCATTGTACACTGCTCCTAGCTCCATCATCGAGAGCAATGTCGGCACCGACACTACCCGGCGCACAGCCAGGTCCATCGACCCATCACTCCGCACCTGCGAGCCAACGAGCGCGCGAGATCCAAGACGCTCTCAAATCCATCGTGCTCCAGACCGCATCCACCCTGCGAGCCCGAACTCAGCTTGCGCGACTCCCATCCTCGATCCCTCGCTCATCAGCAACAGCAGCGGCAAGCCTCAATGCGGCGAGCTCTAGCCTCGACAAGCTCACAGGAGAATGCACACGGTATCTGTCTCTGGTGCATGGACTGCGCGACTACCTGCTACATGCGCAGGCAGCGTTGGAGATAGAGCTCGAAGCGGCGACACAGAGAGAAGCGGAGGAGGCGAAGAAAGCGGCAGAGGCGGCAGCCGAGGCGCTCGAGAAGCAACAAGAGGCTGACGAAAGGGCGAAGAAGGAAGCGGAGGAAGAGGCGCAGCGTAAGCTGATCGCGGACGAGGCAAAGGCCAAAGATCCGGGCTCATCAGAGCTCAGACAGGAGCAAGCGAGTGGCCAGAATGCAGAGGATGTATCGACATCCGTGCCGACGACACCGCCATTGCCGTTCGCGAGCACAGGTGCTGTTCAGCCTGGAGATGGGAGAGACGGCAAGAACGACAAGGCTGGCAAGGCAGCTGGGGACGCCATTGTGATCGACAGCGATGGCGACGACGAAGACGACGTGCCGCTCGCCTTTGCTCCCAAACCAGGCTCAGCGGACGACGCATCAAAGACGATCGACCTCACCGACTCGCCCGCATTGGCCAATGCTGCTAAGCCGGTCGTCCCTGTCAGCCAACCTCCGCCTCCCGACGCCGTCCCTGCCTCTGGTGCGACAGAACCAACAGCAGATGCGACGACTACAAGCGCAGCAGCGCACTCCATCCCGGGCCTAGACCTCTCCGCATTCGGCATCGACATGTCCACCCTCGGCAACCTCCCTGACCTCTCCTCCCTCAACATCCCCGGTCTCGCCAATACCACCTCTACCGCTGCCGACACATCCTCTCTCGCCCCCGCCACCGACTTTTCCGAACTCGAAAAGATGATGGGCATGGATTTTTCCTCCACCGCCTCCACGAACGATCAGTTTTCATCGGCGATGCCAGACCTGTCGTCGCTCGGCAACTTCAACATGGGGTCGGGCGCAGGAGGATTTGGAGAGGATGCAGATATGTTTGGTACGGGGAATGGCGGGCTGGATCTGAGCAACTTTGATTTTTCGGGTCTCGCAGGGGGAGCGGATGCGGGGATGGGCGGAGGCGGGGGCGTGGATTTGAGCTCGTTCCTGACTAACTTTGCGCCGGGCGCGGAGGGCGGGTCGGCGGGTGATGGTGGGGCTGGGAGCTAGAGTGAGGGAGAGAGGGTTGTCGAAATGTATTTGTATCTTGACCTCTCTGTGAGTGTATGCGAGGGTGAAGCGTGCTGGTTCCGCGGTGAGTAAGAAGAAAGTTCTTGTGCTGGACCCTGAATCCGAAGATCTTTCATTCGCACCCTTCTCGTTCTTCCTTCACCTCCGTTCCCCCACCCCCCTCGGTTCTGCTCCCATTCCACCACCTCAGTATGCCCACTGACCAGCCGCGAAGCCGTCCAGCCGCCAACACCGGCCTCTCCTACCACACTGCCTCGTACTGGGAGACGCGCTTCTCCACCGACCCACGCGAGCAACTCGGCTTCGAATGGCTCTCCCCCTCCACCTCCCTGCTCACCCTTCTCCCCCCCTCTCTTCTCTCGCGCTCACCGCCACTACGCATCCTTCATATCGGCGTCGGAACCTCCAGACTATCCCTGGATATCGTTCGACACTGGCGAGATGCGGGGCTAGCCGATTGGAAAGATCGAGCGGGACGCATTGTCAACGTTGATTTTGCCGAGAGGAGTGTCGAGTTTCAACGGCAGGCCGAGAGGCGATCTTTGGATGAGATCGGAGAGGAGCATGACGGAGATCTGATGCGGTATGAAGTGGTGGATCTGATGAACTGGGAGCAGGCTGCTGGACTGGGGAAGGCGGAGTTGTTTGACGTGGTGCTCGACAAGAGTACGACTGACTCGATATCGACTGGGGAGGATGTGCCGTTTACATCGTTGCGGCATTCAGAGTCGGCTCATCCAGCTTTGAGGCACCTGGCAGCCGAGAGTGAGAGGAAAGAGGTGGGAGGAGTGGCAGCAACTCAGGTGCTCGGCACGCATCTCGGGGCGATCGTCAAGCCGGGTGGAATATGGCTCTGCCACAGCTACAGCTCGGATCGCTGGGACGATGTTATCACGGATGCTACGGGTGAAGCTACAGACGAGGCTTGGCCATGGAAGGAGATCAGCAGGACACCCGTGCCGGTACAGGCGTCCGATCCAAACGCACCCCAGATCCATCACTACATTTATACGATGCAACGCAGATGAATCCTCAGCACAGCTCAACTTGGGCACACCAGAGATGAGAGGATGAGGTATTGCAGCTGTTTCATTCGGAGCGGTGGGAGCTGCGTGAGGCCTTAGCTCGCATCAGCTTCTCTCTGAGTTCATTCTCCTTCTCTGCTTCTGCATCGCGGTCTTCCCCGCGACGAGAATCTCTGCGCGTCCTACCGCCGTGCTCCTCGTCACGATCTGTTCTCCTACTTTCCCGATCGCTGTCAGGCCGCACGTCGGACGCTCCTGAACGGCGAGCACCTCGGTCGTCGATGTCGTCTTTTGCAGGTCTCTGTCGCTGTCTCCTCTCACGCATCTGTGCACGATAGTCTGGAGTGACGGAACGAGATCTCGATCGCTGCCGCGGTGGTGGAGAGGGGGAGCGTCGTCGATGACGTGGTGGAGGAGCCGGTGAACGGCGCGAGTCACGGCGACGGGAATCCGAGCCGTCCTCGCGAGTCGGTGGAGGAGCGCGGGAACCCCATCCAGAGTCACGGTTGCGGTGTGCGTCATTGCGATTGAAGTCGTCTCTTCTGCGGCCGTTCCAGTCGGATCTGCTTGGACGGTACTCGTCTCTGCTGTTCGGAAGGTGTTGCCTCTCCCTACCTTGGCCGTAAGCGGGTGGTCTGCGGTCTGACATCTCGATATTCGAAGACGTTGCTGATGGTGCACCTGCGTCCCACCTCGACCTCCTCCTCCCCCCATCTTGCTTCCCCGACGCCTCAGCCGCGCGCTGCGCCCTCTCCCTAGCCTCCCTCACCACCCTCTCCCCCTCCTCCCTCTTCAGCCGCAGCTCCTCCTTCTTCTCCTCCACAAACCGCTTCGGCACTCCCCCCACACTCTCCTGTGCACTTACCAGCAGCTCCCACAGCTCGCCCATAAACTCCGCCGTCTTCCCCTCGAGAAAACCCGTTAGCTGGATCTGCACCTTTCTCGGATCCGGATACCGCTCCTCCTCCAGCATCCCAGCAGCGTATTCGAGTACGACATCGTCTTCGAAGCCGAGCAGCTCGGTGACGCGGCGGGAGATCCAGGGTTTGATCACCGAGAGCTCCACTTTGGTCATGTCGACTTTGGTGTCGAAGTGTGGCGGGAACTTGAGTTTGCGTAGGAGGAGGGTCTCCTTGTTGCTGAAGCGAGAGTCTTGCGAGGCTGAGACGCCTTTGTAGGACGAGTCGCCCATGTTGGAGAGATGTAGAGGGATTAGTGCGGTCAAGGCCGCGGATGGTGGTGGGAGGGATAGAAGGGTAGGAGGAAGGTGTTGTTTCAGCGTTATTTTCTTCGATGCACGCTTGGGTGGCCGATTCTCAGGGTCCACTCACATCGCCAGTCTCACGTCACACGAGATACGGCAACCAAACATAGCACATCCCTTTGCTCATCCTGTCACGACGATGTGTAGAGCTACTGAGACGTTGTGGCATTCCAACACAGGTTCATCTGATGGACAACAGCTTTCAAAGCTTCGCAAACTGAGGCTTCTTCTTCTGCATCACGGCCATCATCGCCACGGGCATGTCGTCCGATTGGAGGAGCGCCGAGTTGAGCGCGGTCACGTAGCGAAGGCCCTCTTCGACGCTGTGCAGATTCAACCAGATGTGCATCGATGGTCAGTGAAAGATTCGACGTAGCGTCCCTCTCTGTGTGGACGAGATGGACTTACCCATGGTCTCGGCTGTGCAGAAGGTAGATCTTGGTTCCTCGAACGGCGACGGGGGCCTTGGAGGCGATCTCGGAGGCCGTCTTGATCGCAGCGGCTGCAGAGACAAAGCAGTGAATCTATGGTCAGCGAGACATTCGATCTGGCGTATAAGATATGTTGGAGTACTCACCAACGACCTCCTCCCTCCCCCCGTCAACGACCTTGCTCAAAAACCCAATCTCCCTCGCCTCCGCCGTATCGAACTCCCTCGCCGTATAACACAGCTCTCTCGCCAACGAATCATTGCCCACAATCTTCGGGAACCTCTGCAACGTTCCAATATCCGCCGCCAGCCCCGCGTCCACTTCCTTAATACTAAACTTAGTGCCCTTCGCAGCATACCTCACATCGCACGCCGACATAATATCGATCGCCAGACCATACGCCACGCCATGAGCTGCCGCGATCACCGGCTTCTCGACATGCTCAAACCACGAAATCGCCTCCTGGAAGTCTCGGATGTGAGCACGCATTATCAGGGCTTTGCGTGCGGCGTCCGGCTGATCCGCGACGATGCTGCCGAGCGACTGCTGGTTGAGATCGAGCCCCGCGGTGAAGCAGCGTCCTTCGCCGGCAACGACGATGGCGGAGACGAGCGGGTCATCCCGGACGGTGCGAAGAATGAGCGTGAGCTCTTGCCATTTGGGGTCGATCCAGGCGTTGACGGGCGGGCGGTTGAAGGAGAGGAGCAGGACACCGTCGGCTGCGAGACTTAGCTTGTGGTATTTGGCGTTGGGGTAGCCGGTGTAGGGTTGCGGGAACGACATGCTGTGCGGACGAGATGTCTTTAGATGAGAAGGAGAATGGTGGAGAGGACGAGGAGAGGGCGTGCGGGCAAGCAGTGCATTGAGTCCTGAGCACGCGCGGTTGTTCGGGTCGGTTGGAAGCCGTCAGCCCGGTTCAGGCGTTTGCCAGATTCCGGCGCGATTTGGACCCTTTGAGGCTCGAATCGGGCAGCGAATCGGACGCAGTGTGGATTCTTGATTGATCCATTCTGATCAGCAACCGCAGGTTCTCCTCTCATCAACCTCATGGCACATGGTCAGCAATCGTGATCACGGAAAGAGCATATCCTCGGACTAATGCCAGTAGGGAAGAGAACATAGACTGCAAAGTGTACTGTGTGCGCTTCCTAAAAGGCGTTCAATCAATCCTCGCTCCTCGCGCTAGACCTCGAGGCATCGCTATTGCGAGAGCGCTGCGTCGTCTGCCTGTTGAACGCAGCCGTCAAGCTTTGAAGTGGTGACTGTGCATACTTTTCCTGATTTGTCGACGACATCACTGTGCAACAAAAGGGCCGGCGAGATCAGAAGCGTCAGTACACGATGACTCTGACTTCGTTCAGGTGGAACTCCTATCGATTGTGCACTCACAGATTGGTGTCGATATCGTGGCCGACTGACCCTCCTCGTTGACGGCATCTCTTTGCTGCTGAAGCTGCTGGCCCTGCTTGATCATAAATTCACGCTTCTTGGCTGTATTGTTCGACTTGACCGTGTAGTAGCCGAAGCCTGCGACGACGATGAGTGCTGCCCATCTGTAGCAAGAGCAAACGAGACGGGTATGGTCAGTCATGGTTGGACACTCTAGCCTTGAATGCACTTGATGGTACCCACCCCCACAGGATCGCTTTCGGTTGGTCCATTCCTTGTCCCTTTCGTGGAGGTGGTATTGACCCGCCAGCTGCAGCACTAGAAGTGGTCGAATGAAGCCTGCGTCCGGCTGCATTGACCGAGGCTGTCCCCATCGCTCGCCGGCGTAGCGTAGCTGCAATCATCGTTACGGTCTTGGCTGTCGCTTCAGTGATGCGTTGGTGGTGATATCCAGAGCTCAGGACGATCTTCCTTTGCTCGAAAGTGGAGCAAGAAAAAAATCGCTCATTGTTAGACCCCTTAGCCAAGAAGGGCTGTGCACGCGGCCATGCAGATTAAGCTTTGGCTGGACCCTGAATGTCCTCCTTCGCCATTGACCACACAGCCTTTCACTAAGACCGCGGACCTTGCTCAGCCTCTGCTTCCTACATAAATCGGCCTTCCTTGCTTTTGTATCGACAAGTCGACACCCTACCAGACCTCGTGCCACACCTTGCACGCCGGAGTACCCAAGAGGTGCCACGGACTCCCTAGAATGGCTCTGGACGCAGCCCTCTTCACGCTCCACTTCGTTAGGAGAAGAAACCAACCATGGATTGTCGACATCTACCCGTCTTCGGCGGGCTCGAGCTTCAGCACTGCTCCTCCAGTGCCTTCCAAAGACTCTAATGTCCCCGTCAGTACCTCTAAGATTGCGCCTTTTAGTGGCACAATACCCGATGTCGCTGCCCAACGTGCTCTCGCGCTCGAATCCAACGACTTTTCAAAGCAGACTCCCAGCTATACCAGAGTTCGAGCCGTCAACCACACACGGTACACCACATTGTTGCTCGACGGACTCATCGACGACGTGCTTCTCGCCTCGATATCGCAGTCATATGCTAGTAGCGCCAAGAGAAAGGAGATCCTGCTCTACAATCCCGATGGCGAGATCCAACTCGAAAAGCGAACCATGACTTTCCAGCAGGCCTGGCGCTTCCATTTCGGCGACACGGCATCGCAAAGTGCAGAGGAGTTCTCGTGGAAGCGCGAAGGTGGTCCTTCAAGAGGATCTTCAACGCAGTCGGCGTACGTCTGCGAGGTAATCCGCAAACCCGATCCGAACGTGCTTGCCGCACAGTATCGACCTCCCGTGGCCAAGGGCAAGCCGGGAACACTGCAGCTCATGGACTACAACCTCGATCGACTCGACATTCAAGATAAGAAGGGACTCGAGGTGGCGCTCGTCACGAGTCTCAGTGCGCTGCTCGACCAGGAGTACGATGACAAGATCGCATCGCGTGGCGAGCGAAACATCTACATTTGCACCAGTGGCATTCCGACCGATCTTAGCACGCAGGGGTTTAGCTCGGCGTGGCAGGAGGCGGAATTACGGCACCGATATGTTGTCGATCCTGCAGCCTCGATCGCAGACCAAAGAGGTGAAAGCGGTCCCGTTGGATCCTCTCACGCTGACGCTGCAACGGTTCAACGCATCGCGAATCTAGAACCCAACGAGATGCTTATCACAAAGTGGGGCTCCATCGACGAGTACGTGCACGACGCCCTGCAGATGCTACGCTGCGACGGTCACGGTCGATCGATGTACCTCATCGCCCTCCTCTCCGACCCGGCTGAAACGACACCAAAGGTAGTGCAAGCAGCTGCCGCCATCAAAGCTGCCTACTATCGACTACCCGACGAAGCAAAGGGAACCGTGTACGGTCAAGCCGCAAACCGCGGCGCAATCGAAGACGAACTATACCAGTACGTCCAGACGCTCGATGATCAGCCAGCAGCACCTGCATCACCGCCGGCTGATGCGACACCCAAGAGGCGCATCATCAAACTCGACCCGCCGTCCCCCAATGCGGATTCGAGTCCTCGGTCGAGTAGCAGCTCAGCCCCATGTTTGTCTGCAGCGCCCTATCAGCCGCCGAGCAAGCTCAAGATTCTTCTGTCCAAGGAGAGGATTCCTGAGCTCGAGCCGAAGCAGCAAGCCGAGGCGAACCCGGGACATGCGTTTGGTTCAGAGCAGAACAGGTTGAGCGTCCCAGCAAGACCGAGTGTTCCGCCCCATCGACCGGTGTCGCCCGCTCGTCCGCCACAGCCTACGCCGCCGCCGCAGCAGCAGCAGCAGGACGACGGCAAGGGACAGAGTGATAGGCTTGGGAAGGGCAAAGCTTTGCTTTCGAAGCTGGATCTTCATCACTGAAACTACACCCTTCGATGACGTGCTCCTTAGCTTTCCAAACTGGGTCTTCATCACGAATGTTATACCTTTCCGACTGTCTATGGCACTGATGTGCTTTCCTTTGCCATTGTGATTCTACTCCGCCCTGACAAATCGCTCCTGAATGTGTCGGATCACCTCGAGCGCCTGTGTCCAGTCGTCGACTCTGATCAGCACTCCATCTTCCTTCTCGTCGACCCTTTCCTTATTGTGGGAAGTCAAGAACTCCTCGTAATCCCTGTAGAACGCCTTCACCGGCGGCTTCGTCTTGCTGATAACCTTGCCGATCGACGACCCATCATACTCGTCTTTCGGCTTCATGATGAGTCCGAAGCTGGCGTTGACCAGGCAGGGCAAATCCGTTGTCGAGTCACCCACATACACCTTCACCGCAGCTTCGACAGCCTGCATGATCTGCAGCTTGTGAATGCCCGTCCTCACGCCACCTTGGCCGTTGGAGTGTGCGCTTTTGGTGAGTTTGCCAGTGGCCATGTCGGAGGCGGTTTCGAGTTCGTTTGCGTAAACCCTACGTATCGCACTCGGGTGAGAGGTGTGGGTGTCGAGGGCACGGCGGATGAACGTCGCGCTCCATCCTACGCTGATTATGTCTGCGCTGACCGCGGGTTGGTCGGCTAGCCAGGTAGAAAAGTCCTCCCAACCATGTCTGAACTGCACCTGCTGGGCACGGTCGAGGAGGTCTGACAGGGGCATATCGCGGAACAACCCTCCTTCCTCCACGCGTGCCACCGATGCCCGCTCCACCTCGTCAATCCGATCCAGAAACTCGAGCTGCAACTCCCACGTCTCCCGTTCGCCAAACGATTTCTCGAACGATTCGAGATCGGACAGGTACGCAGACGTGTATGCGGAGAACGGCTCGCCGTGTCGTTGTTCGTGCTCGGGAGGCGCGATGAGAGGGAGCGTGTCGTGCGAGGTGATCGTTTCGTCCCAGTCGAAGAACAGGTGCAGAGGTGCAGAGACGGTGGCGCTGTTGGGTTCATCGGTGCCATTTGTGGAGGTGATTGCCGCGGTGGTGGTGGGAGCGACACGACGTGGCGGGCGAGACGGTCGGGAGAGGGACGACGAGCGGGAGACGGTGTCGGAAGCGGCGAGGTCGGTGGGGACAGCCGATTTGGGTGTGGTAGGTCGAGACGTTTCGGAGACCGGATGGGTGACGACCAGTGGTACGGGGTCGCCATCGACGCCACTCTCTGTCGGTGGATCAGGATTGGCCTCCTCGAAGTGCTCAGCAGATCCCACAGATCCGTTGGAAGTTTCCTTGGCTTCGTCGACGGTGCCGTCCAAGCTGGTCCTCTCCAACTCCTCGGCGAGGTTGTCGATCGCAGGTCGCGCGGGAAGAGGAGGCTTGCTAGGCTCGTCCAAGTCGATCACTTCCATCTTCTCTCCATCGCCGCTCACCTCCTCTCCGTTCGCCACCTTTTCCTCCTGCTCCCCATCAGCTGGCGTAGCCTCCTCAAACGGCACAGGAGCAACCCTCCTCGTCGCCTTTCCATCCTCCCCCAACGCCGGAGCGACGCGCCTCTTCCCCCCCATCGTCCCCTCTCTCGACTGCAGATAGCCCACCACCTTCTTATGTCTCGGTGGCGGCGGCAGGGCCATGATCTCCCTTTTCTCCTCCTCCGCCTTCTTCCTGGCCTCTTCCTGCGCCTGCTTCTCCATCTCCAAATCGTACTCGTCCGGTATGCCGGCGTCTTCCATCGCCTCCAACTCCTCCGGCGTCGGTGGAAGCTTCAGCCGCTCCCCATCCTCTAGCAGCTCTGCGCTTTCCTCTTGCGCTAGTTGGCGTACCGCCTTGTTGGGTGGTGCTTGGACAGTCTCGTACACGGTCCGTTCCAGAGATCCGCCTTGCGCTATACCCGTCTCAGCATCCCTCAGCGCGCGGTAGAGCGGATCTACGATCGGCGGCTTTCTCACCTTACCCTCCAGTATATCGCGTGCCGTGATCCCGGGCCAGTAGTATATGCGTTCGTTCTCATCGAACCTGTGCAGAAACGCCTGTGCCATCGCCTCCACCCCTCCGTACAGCCCTCTCGACCGTACATAGGAGAATACGGGACTCCGGTCAATACCCATCTCGCCACTTATCCCAGCGCCGAAGGGTCCAGCTGCAACGGCGGTCTCGGCGCCAAGCGTGACTTTGTGGGACTTGAACGTTTCCATGGCGCGATCGGAGTTGACGACCAGGATGACGTCGAAGATGTCAAACCCCAACAGGAGGCCAACGGCGAGGTTGTTAGGGCTGATCGATGAGGGAGCGCTCCAAGAGCCGTCGGGTAGGCGTGCGAGCATGAGACCTGCACCACCTGCACCGCCAAAGGGTGCGATACCGCTGCGCATGGCTGTGTAGATGACGATTCCCTTCGCGCGTTGAATGACAGATGGAGGGATCTTGCGCAGCACTTTGCGTTTCTTGTGTATGAATCCGTCCTTCTTAGGGTCCTTTTCAACAACAACATCGTCGTCTGCGGAGGCGGAGGAGGAGGAAGAGGGTTTGGTTTCGATACCCTCAACGGTAAAGGCACGCAGGATACGTTCGCACTTGGTGATCTCTTCCGGGAAATCGTTGGATTTGGGCCAGAATCGTTCCCCGCCCATCTTGGCCGAGGCAGCATTGGCATAGCCAGAGGCCCAGTCGGAGACAACGATGGATTTGTCAAAGGCCGTTTTGCCCCATCGTGACCAGCGGCTGTCGCTGGAGGAGGAGGAGGAGGAGGAGGCGCCGTTGGAGGGACCAGACATGATCGTTGCGGTGCCCCGGCGGCGATGCCTGTCAGAAGCGACGACCTTGTGCTTCACACGACGGTGCAAGGATGGTAGAGCCTGCTGCTGTGCGGGACGCTGAGGTTGACGAGCGATGGAATGATGGTGATCAGGTGGTGAGATGAGGGGGTTCAGGTGAGGAGTAAGCGATAAGAGATTGATTCCGGAAACGATGCTTATTTTTTCAAGGAAAGCGATTCTTCCCGCTGAAACACGGAACAGCCTTCCCGTTGCATCAAGGTCGATGACAATCAGCACGGCAGCAAACACACCTACAATCCCTCTGAGTTGATCACATGCCATGACACAGCCTCAACCGCATCGACATCGCAGAGGCACCACGACATCCCGAGCTAGAAGAAAAGCGACCGCATGATGACCTGCATCGCCTTGCAGCGTGCACACTCCCGCGGAGTTTAACTTGTCCGACCGACCAACACAATCGTGCGAATGATAACCTAACACTGCCGAAGTAGAGGAACGGCAATGCATCACTGAGGATGTGTCGACGAGTTGTGTCATCGAACAGGCAATTTCATCCGGAAGACGGGTAAAGATTTACCGGTCCTTCGGCAGTCAGCAAACCAAAAGTCGCCGTGGATCCTAGCAGGAGGCAGCTTCTTCTTGGTTCGATTCAATGCAAACCCCTCGTGGCAAACGTCTCTTGCCTGTCTGACCTCGGACTTAACGTTTGACATCACAGCTGCACGAAGAAACCTTGACCGTGTGCGGTGTCTGCTGAGATATATAGCATCTTGAATCACCAACCTGCCCGTCTTCTCTTCGTACTCCATCCAACAACGCTTCTACCCTCGCCAAAATGGTCACCAACCACCAAGTGCTGTTCAACAAGGTCGCGCCCACCGGTCTCCCCAAGCCGGGCGAGACCACCACGCGCGGGTCTGCCGAACTTGACCTCGACACCGTACCCCTCAACGGCGGTGTCCTCACCCGCAACATCGCCGTCTCACTCGACCCTACCATGCGCAACCGCATGAAGGGCAACATCGGCTACTTTTCGCCTCCCTATGTCGTCGGTCAACCCGTAATCGCCATTGGCATTGGCGAAGTCGTCCGCTCTGAAGCCGACGGTTTCGCTGCCGGTGACATTGTCTACGCCTGGTCGATCGGGATTGAGGAGTACACCATCCACCCGGCCTCCGCCGTGCCGACGTTCCGCAAGTTCGATGCGAAGCAGCTGGAGAATGGATTGTCGATTACAACGTACCTCGGTGCAGCAGGCATGGCGGGCATGACGGCGTACATGTCGCTCAAGGAGATCATCGGCGATCTCAAGCCGGGCAACAAGATGTTTGTCTCTGGTGCGGCCGGTGCCGTGGGTCAGCTCGTCGTTCAACTCTGCCACCAGGCCGGTGTCAAGGTTATCGCTTCCGCCGGATCCGACGAGAAGTGCGAGTTTGTTCGATCGCTCGGCGCCGACGAGTCGATCAACTACAAGACCGAAGACCTCCCCGCCAAACTCAAGGCCTTCGCCGGCGAAACGGGCATTCACTACTACTACGACAACGTCGGCGGCGACCAGCTCGAGGCGTACATCAACAACGCCGCGCGCTACGGCATCATCGTAGCCTGCGGTTACATCAGCGGATACAACGCCGACAAGCCCGAAGACGTCGTTTACCCCAAGAACCTCTTCAACATCGTCACCAAGGAGCTCAAGTATCAAGGGTTCTTGGTCAGCAGCTATATCCCCAAGTGGTTGGGCAAGTTTATGGAAGAGGTGCCCAAGATGTTGGCCGAGGGAAAGATCAAGAACAGGGAGGATGTCACGTTCGGTGTGTACGGGGCAGAGGATGCGTTTTTGAGGTTGTTCACGGGCGAGAACCAGGGTAAGGTGGCGGTTCTGATTGATACGGAGCGAGCGGAGAGGTGGAATTTGAAGAGCCAGATGGAGAAGAGTAAGGTATGGAAGTGAGGCGGTCACCTCGAACAAGCAAAAGCACGCTTCGTTCGCTTGTCTTTGTTCGCAATCACATCAGCCTCGAACACGCACTTGTTCGCCAGACCCTCCGAAGGTGACCATGTACATTCCGCATCTCCAACATCGTCGACATACATCTAATGAATCCCCTTTGCATCGACTCACTTCTGGATCGGCTCACTTTTGAGGAGTCGCCTTGACGATCAACGGAATCAACGCGCCCGTCGACGGCTTGATCGGATAATGCCCAACCACCCTAAACACGCTCTGCATCACCCCCGAGTGGCTCGTCAGCGAAACCACCTGATCGGGCTTTGCCTCGTTCCACATCTGCGTCAGTGCCTGCTGGATCCTCGCGTCCAGATGGCTGTCTTGCTCCCTTGTGGTGGTCCAGAGCGTGTCCTGCTCCGCAAATCCGGGCTCGAAGCGCACATTGGGGTAGTCCTTCTGGAGCTGCGACTTGGTACGACGCTGGTCGCAGGTGTGTTCGCCGTACTCTTCGCGGAAGAGCTCTTTGACCTCGGGCGTTACGGCGGGTGGTTTGGCGCCGATAAGGCCGCTGATGAGTCCTCCTAGACCTTTGCCAGCCGGAGGACCGGGGGGACCGGGAGGACCCGCAGGATGGGTAGCGGTGTTGTTGGGGTTGTGCACGAGGATGTTGTCGTACGAAGTTTCGAGCGTCGAAAGCGCCCTACTCAACGGGCTCGAGAACAACCTCGTGGGCAAGGGCGCCGAATCGCTCTGCTTCAGCATCGCCACCCACGCATCGTTCACCGCTTGAGCCTGCTGAACACCCAACGGCGTCAACCTTGCATCTGGACCCCACGTAATATTGCCATCCGTAGTCAGCTCGGACCAGTACGAATCCCAAGCAGGCGTACCATACTGCTTCTCGGCGACATTGTGGTAGCCTTGACCGTGTCGACCGGCAAAGATGAGCTTGTAAGAGGAGCCGTCGGTGAGAGCGCCCTGAGCGTTGAGCTGGAACAGGGTGCGCGCGAGGTCCGACCAGGTGGTGTTGGAGCGCAGGCCGAAGTTCGGCGCGACGGCAGGAAGAGAGGCGCCCTCGACCGTATCGTATGCGAAGAACCCGGTGTAGGTCTGTTCGCAGATGGTCGAGATCCAAACGGTGGTGAGCTCAAGCAAGTTCGAACACTGTATGGAGGAATAAGGGTCTGGACTTACAGTGAAGTTGTACGACTGAGCAGACATCGCGAGAGGGTTCCAGAAGGGGATGACCTTGGCGGGCGCAGCCTGGACGCTAGCAGCGGCGGCAGCGAGGAGGGCCACGAAGGCAGAGGATGAGACCATGGTTGCGTGTGAGTCAGGACAAAGCTTTGGGGTGGATGGTACCAACTTCAATTGAGGAACGTACCTGATCTCGGTCTATATATACGCAAGTCTACAAATGGAACAACGATGAGAAGTACTGGTCGAGGTGTGTTGCTACCTAGATGTGAAGCGCACGTGCGAAGCGAGCTGGCAAAGGACCGAACCGGACCGATGAGGCGGAGTGCGCGACCAAGTCTATGAGCAGATGCTGTTACCGAGATGCAGATGGAGCAGAGAGGCGAGGATGAGAAGAAACGGCGAAGAAGCGGTCACCGGCGGAAGAAACGACGGCGGCAGTGAAAGAACGCAAATCTGGTCTGGGCGCTGGACCCTGTCGGACGTTCTCATGCAGTAACCTTTCCGGTGGGAAGCTCAATCTGCTTTGTCAATGCTCGACAGCTTTCATGCGACGTTGCTCGTCTGTTTCCTCTCAGACTTGTGTCAGCAAACGATTCGCCGAGCACCACCGACGGTCCGAACGAGCGTAGTGTGTACGCACATCTTTGCATGAGGGAGAACGCAGATCAGATGCGAAATGCAAGCAAGCGAGCACGTTCTTCGGTTGGCCGTTCTAGAAAGGGATCAGAATCGAATCAACGTGCCCAGCTTGGTGGAACCTCAATTGGTGATTGGCGAGCTGGTTCCATCCCCACACAACCTTCGACGCCGGTCACCTCGTACTCCCACTCAGCCATCATTCAAATTGAAGCATATCACCCGATGCAGTAGCCTCAACGTGCTGCGGCCTCCTCCTTCCCGCCACCCGTCGATCCTTCTTCCGACTCACATCATTCAGAACGTGGCAAGCAAGCGTGCAGAGACCCGACGGCACGGGCAAGGATCTCCCCATTGACCGATCGGTCAATCGAAGGATTCCGGCACAGGAACGACGAGTATCGACCGAGCTCGACCCGTCCGCCATGTAAAGATGAAACGTGGTATCATTGAACCGAGACTATAGAATCATATGAACAAAATGCGATCCCCAGTGTATACGGATCGTTCCTCTCCCCAATTCTACTGCTTGAAGAAGCCAACGATAGCCTGAATACCCGCCGGCGACAGCCCGTGTCGGGGATAGCACACGTACACCCTCTCTTCGACCGCACCAAGCTTCTGCCTAAACTCGCCCTTGTTGGTGAGCTTGTTGTGCTCGGCAATCGTGCCGTACGCCTTGGTCAACCACTTGGTCGTCATCTTGCTCAGCCCATGCTTGGAGACGAGCGTCGACGTAGCCGAAGCACCAAAAGTCATCTTGCTGCCCGAATTCCCCTCGAGCGCGTGCAGAATAACATGCTCAATGGTCCCATTGGGAGCACCGGGGAAGTCGAGCGCCCATTTGATATGCCATCCGTGCTGCGGCGAGAGCTGGTGCAGCACCACCATGGCGCACACCTTGTTCGTCGAATCGCGCGCAATGTAGTAGACGCGGTGCTCCATGTCCTGCCACGGGTGGACGTCGGTCATGTGCACCTGCTCGCCCTTGCGGTTGTTGCGCCAGTCCTGGATGCGCTCGTCGGTCTCCTTGACCACTTCGTCGGGCACCTTTTCGCTCAGCTTGTAGTCTTCGATCTTGACGCCCTCCTTGCGCGCATGACGCACCTTCTTCTGGATATCCGCATCGTGGCGAGCCGGGTTCTTGGCTGGATCGTCGATGCGCTCTTCCGCTGACACCGAGAGCGTGCACCAGTTGAGCCTGCCGCCGAGGATCTCTTCGACCTCCTCGCACACCATCATCCAGATGGGCTTGAGCTTGGCCTCCTTCTTGATAAACTGCAGGAAGGCCGAGATGACCTGCGTCCACTGCGTCTTGTCGCAGAGCGGATCGCCGATCATCATGGCGTACCCCTTGAACGGCGAGTAGCCCACCGCCGCGCCCGTGTCGGCGTGTCGCCACACCTTGTACCGGTCGTCGAGCCAAGCCGTGTTCGAGGCATCGCCATAGTTGGCGATGAGCTTCTCGAGTGGCTGCATGTCGCGCAGCTCGCTCTCGCCGTCAGCCTTGAGCGCCAGTCGCGGATGCTTCCAGGGCGGAGGGTTGGTGCTGGCCTCGGGATGACGCAGCTCGTCGTCGTTGTGCTTCTGCAACGGCAGACTGCGCGGATCGCGGTGGAAGAGCGTGCCGAGACGAACGTCGCCGAGGTTGAGATAAAGCATCACCAGGCGTTCGAGGCCGATACCGCAACCGGCGTGCGGCGGCGCACCGAGTCGGAAGCCCTCGAGATAGTCTTGCATGCCCTTGGCCGAGATCGAGAGGCGCTGCATCTTGCGCTCGAGCTCCTCGATGTCGTGGATACGCTGCCCACCCGTGCAGATCTCCTGACCACGGATGAAAATGTCGAACGAGTTGGTCACCTTGGGGTTCTCCTTATCCTCCATGGCGTAGAAGGGGCGCACCGAGGTGGGGAACTTGTCGAGGATGTAGTAGTCGGTGTTGTACTTCTCCTTGATGAGACCGCCGAGGCGGATCTCGGCGCGAGTCGAGAGATCCTCGTCCTCCTTGGGGATGCTGCCGTCCTCCTCGACGTAGCCGGACTCCTTCAAGATGCGTACACCTTGGGCGAAGGGCAAGATGAGCGTGTCGTCGGGATAGGTGAGGTCCTCGTGCGGGAAGTGTCGCTTGATGAGCTCGCGTTCGGGCTTAAAGTTGTCCCTCAGCGCCACAAAGATGCTCTTGAGCATTCCGTCAATGACACGGATGGCGTCGTAGTAGTGGACGATCTCCATCTCGATGTCGAGACCGGTGTACTCGGTCAGGTGACGAGCCGTGTTGGAGTTTTCGGCACGGAAGACGGGACCGATCTCGTAGACGCGCTTCATGTCGGCGGCGATGCACATCTGCTTGAACAGCTGCGGACTCTGCGCCAAACAGGCAGGACGGCCAAAGTAGTCGAGCATGAAGACGCTCGAGCCGGACTCGGATGCGCCTCCCTGCAGCTTGGGCGTGTGGATCTCGGTGAACTTGTTCTTGTCGAGGTGGGTGCGGAAGGCGTTGCAGATGGCAGCATTGATGCGGAAGATGGCCTGAGCGGTGGGCGTGCGCAGATCGATGATGCGGTTGGTGAGTCGAACACGTTGGGTGATGACGGGCTCCTCGTGTCGCTCGATCGAGTGGTTCTCGTCGCGATGGTGGAGATCTTCGCCGTCGGAGTCGGTACCGTGACCGTTGGCACTGCCTGCGTCGGTGTCGTCGCTCTTCTTGAGCACGAGGTCGGCGTCGTAGACATTGAAAGGGAGCGTCTCCTTGGGAGGAGCGACGAGGAAGAGCTCGTGCACCTTGATCTCGGCTTGCTGGGTGGTAGCACCGGTGATAGGCTCACGAGGCTTTTGCAGCTTACCACGCACCATGACGATCGACTCGAGAGGCAGACGCTTGGCCCATCTCACCATATGACCAGTGATGACGTCGCTCTCCTCGGCAAGCACGGCCTGAATGGTGGAGATCTGCTGTCGAAGCACGATAAAGACGAGATGCGAGCTGACATCGCGGATGGTGTGGATACGGGCTCGCAGCGTCACCGTGTCGCCAATCTCGGCATCGTCGCAGATGCTAAAGATGTCGGCCCACTTGTCGTGCTGCTTGTTCCACTCCTCAGGATACTGTTCGCCATAGCGAGCACGCTGTTCGGGCGTTTCGACCTGAGCAGCTCGAAGATCGGACTGCTGGCGTGCCATGGCAATCCTCTGCTTGACCTTCTCCTGTTCGATGGCCTTGCGTTCCTTCTCTTCGACCTTCTGAGCCTTGCGGACCGCACTGGGACGGGGCTCATCGAGACTGCCGCTTCGCGAGGTGGACCTGCGGGATCCAGGCAGCGAGTGACCGGAAAAGATGTGAGAGAGACGGAACTTCTTGTCGTGGGCATCGTGGTTGGGGTTCAAGTCTCCGGTAGATTTGGCCGAGGGAGGAGCGTTGGGGGTAGACTGGCCCGAGGCGGGCGAACTGGCGGACTTGGAGTGACCGTTGCCGCTCTCGGAGGAGGAGGACGAATCCTGTTTGTCCTTGGTGAGCTTGGTGACCGCGCGCTTCAACATGATGGCGTTGATCTATGTCGTCTTGTAGGTCTGTGAGTTGGGATGGGTGATGGCAGCAGCCCACACAGTCGAGACTGGACGTGGAGGTGATACCAGTTGGCAGCGTCGGTCCAACGACGACGATGAGGGAGTTGTTGGAGCGTGGATGGTGGGAGAGGGGGAGAGAGTGATGGAGGGAAGGGCTGATTGATATCTAGTCCTGCGATTGAGAGCCACAGAGCCAAGAATCGAGAATCACCTTTGCGAGGAGCACGAGGCAGGCAAAGCCATACCCGACGAACCCTGAGATACTGTGCCATGCCATCATCTCGTCAGTCACCCCCTCCGTCCAAAGGCTGAGATTTGGCCGTCACAGCCTGAGACAGTCACAGTCGCTTATTTATTTATTTTTTATTTAATTTCTCTGCTGGACCACAGCTCTGTGGAGGGCGGCTGAGCCTGTTCGGAACAGTCATCCGCCTATCACCCCCAGCGACCAACTTAACTGCATTCAAGATAGACGCTAAGTGACGGCTTTGCATGCCCGGAAATGCCCTCCGAATCGAATTGGCCTCCTCTCCATCGCTTGACGCAGTGCCCCTTCGACCGTAGCGTCTATGCCAAGCACGGCTAGCGACTCTTCTGATGGTCGGATGTCGACGGTTCCGGGAGTCGTGCATCGTTCCTCCTTCCGCGGGTTCATCCGGCGACTGTGATCCGCGGTTCGAGAGAGCCATCCTGTCAGTGTGTGACTCTGTTAGCGGCATGAATAGCTTGCTCGACCAGCTACAGCTAGCTCGATGGATAGTCTCCGCTGACTCACGTTGAAAGGCTATTTTGTTTCAAAATGATGATGTCGGGAAAAGCGAAAAGTTTGATCGCTTTAAGAACTCCTTTGTAGACTTGAATCCGCCTCCTTTTTCGTGGTACAGAGTAACTCGCTTGCGGCTCCATCTTGTTGATGCTGTCTCCTCGTTGATCGACATGACGATGGCATCTCACTTTCGTCGCTGTCCAACCCAATCTTGCGCATTGCTGGATGGAATCGGCGGTTGTGGCTGTCAATCTTGTGCATCTTTGTGCTATCTCGCTGCATTGCATTCCCCGTCGAGTGGGTTGGTTGCTGCGATCAAGCTTCGTCCGTGGAGCAACTCCAAAGTGGGAGGAATGACGGCAATTTGCTTTCCCGGCAGACCGACGTCATTTCGCTTTCCGGATTTTCTCAACCACACAGTCTGTCGCAAGGCCGCGGCGTTGCTGAAATCGGGTCATCACTTCCGAGCGCCTCTCTCTTTTTCTCGTCTTGGCAGGGATCAATCTCACATCGACCTCAAGCAGCTGTTCGCCTTGTTCGTGGGTTGCGTTTCGACATGGCAGAGCCATCCAAGTTTGCTCTTCTACGCTTCGACGACGACCAAGGGTCAGCATCGCAGCCATCATTGGCAGCCACACAGCTCTGTTCCTGAAATCGTCTTGGCTTGACCACCGTGGCAAGTCTGGAAAATCACTCTAACATTTTGGAAAAAAAAGGCGCGCGAGCTGCAGGTCTATCAGATAGTGACGATCGTCGCTAATCAACCTCTCGGAACTCGGGACACGCCTCCCAAATTTCCCTTCGCCAAAAGTTTTGCAGTTCAGCCGAACTTTTACCTCGAAGGTTCATACCAAAGGGTCCTCCTCGTCATCCTCACCCTTCCTCGTCGACCCAAACTTCTCGTTCCGGTGTCATCCACGAGCGAGAGTGCATTGCGAAGCCATAACGAAACATCATCAACTCAAGCTCCGACTCAGTCCAGCAAAGCGACAAAGGCGCTCTCCTGATCCGCAGCTCCTTCCGCCGACTGCATCTTCACAGCACCAGACATGCCGCCCAAGAAACGGGCGCGAGCCTCCTCCATCCCATCCAGCGGCATCCCGTCCAGCCATCACTCCCCGAACATGCACGGTGCGAGTGGCGACGGCGCCTCGTCCAGCCGCGCTGCCAACTCGCTCCCCGCCTCTGGACCCCTCGTACACGCATCGCAGGATCTCGACGACTTCCAAGCGACCTTCTGGCGATACCAAATGGACCTCGTAGAACAAGGTGGAGACGCAGACGGCAATGTTGTCGACTTTAAATCCGGTCTACCCACCCAAGGTCAGCTTCCCTTGGCGCGCATTAAGAAGGTGATGAAGTCCGACGACCAGGTCAAGATGATCTCGGCCGAAGCACCGATCCTCTTTGCGCGGGCGTGCGAGATCTTCATCTCCGACTTGACCTGTCGTGCCTTTCTGATCGCGGAGGAGCACAAGAGGCGGACGATTCAGCGATCCGATATTGCCGGAGCCATTGGTCGATCCGATCTGTTTGACTTTTTGATCGACATTGTGCCGAGACACGAGAGTGTGCCCAGCAGCAGGTTGCCCGGCGGAGGTGCTGCCAAGCGCGAGAAGACGGGTGAGGCCAAGGGTGTGGGTCGTTCCGGCGCAGGGTCGAGTGGGAGCAGAGCACAACAGCAGCAGGAAGAGTCGGTCTCGCACGATGATCATCTCTTGCACGGCATTTCGGGCGCATATGGCGATCCGGATGCCTCTTCCTCGACCGACGCTATACCACCCGGATCGGATCCACTCAGCGTTCTCCATTCTGCCGGTGGTCACACGCATCTCGACGTTGGAGGCACGCCTGGCAGCAGCATGGCGCACTGGATCCAAGATACATCGGCAGACGAGCATTCGTCGCAGTCCGAACACGTTCCCTATCCGCAACACGCGCATCATCATGGCTCTGCGTCCGGCCATGCTCATCATCACAGCGGATCGCATCCATCGCACGACCATCACGGCCATCACCACACAGCGGCGCATCACTCGCACCACCACTCGCCGCTGGATTACGTCGCTTCTTCCAATGCGGGTACGCCCAACAGCATCGGCGCTGGCAGTGCGAGCGGCGGTGCTTGGTCGCATACCTTTTCCGGCTTTTGACCCAAGCCAGGGTTCTCACTCAGTCACTCAAATCTTCCGACAGTCTTGTCAGGATCTGTTTTGCTTAGCTAGCGCTCGTCTTGTCCCAGGAATCGCACGATTTGTACCATCAATGTAACACTGGATTCGCATCTTCTGCTTCGGCAATGCCCTTCGTGCGGTTCAACGGTGTGTATAGGCTGAGCTGGGGCTTTCGTTGTAAAGGTAGGGATGTTGAGCTCTAGTATGCATGCCGACATCCTACCTCTTTGCATTTCGGGTCCTTCTTTTCACGCGTCTTGAACGATCTGCCGAAGAACATCGAAAGCGGACGGCTCATCAGCTGAAAATCGAGATCACAGCAAGTGACGACCAGAATCGGCAGCATGCATTCGTTGGACGAGGTTCGCGAGCGCGGCTGCCTCGGACAGAGTTGCTTGTGTTGACGGAATTCGGGGGCGCAACGACCGCTACAAATTTGGCCGAGTTCGGCCCGATAGCAGCCAGCCGGCCCGCCGAGAAATCAGCGCCGCGGTCATGATCCGCGAATGAGGAGACTAGGCGGCGTGTCTATGCGGCCGAACAGTCGACAGGAGGGCCCTGCGGGAGCTTTGATGCTCTACCGAGAAGGTTACCGCCCGTTTCGTTAGACGACTCACGCTAAGAGGCATGGTCACGATGCCTTTTCGCACCCTGCACGCCTCGCTTGCGCTTAATTTGCGCTCCACTCCAAGGGTCCTTGCCCTTCCCCGCACGAAGCACTCTTTCCTTTTCTTTTCACACTCTCGTTCACGAATACTACCATCTTCCTGCAGCTGATCCTCATCATCCATCAATCGGTCTATCCACTTCCGCGAAGTCTCGAAAGCATGTTCAGCTGGCAAATCGGGGTGGTCGCCCTCTTCGCCATCCACCTCGCCCGCGTCCAACTCCAGCGTTTTTCGCGCTACCGTCACATCCACCGCCGCTATGGCTCCCGCTACTCCCTACCCAGCTCGGGTGCCAACGCTTCCAGACCGCGTATGATCGACACCTACAAAGGCATCCGCGACGCCCAACGTATCGTACGTCTCTCGGCGGCGATGGACTTTCCCTTTGTCTTCACCAAGTCGCTCGAATTCGCCCTCTTTCGTACCTACGGCATCCCCACCATCTCTTCCCTGCTTCTGCACACGGGTCAGCTGGGAAAGGCCGAAAATGCCGGTCGTCGATACGTGGATACAGCTGGATTGATTCAGGCGTTCATGACGTTTCCCGTGCCTCGTATGGACCTTCCTGACGGCGGAGAGACAGATTCTGGAAAAGTCAAGGACGAAGGTGAGGATTGGGAGCTCTTTGGAGAAGACCCCAACGATCCACGTTCGGCTATCGCGCTGGCGAGGGTGAACTACCTCCACGGCCGGTGGAAGAGCAAGATATCCAACGACGACCTGCTGTATACGCTCAGCACATTCATCATCGAGCCTGCCAAGTGGATCGATCGGTACGAATGGAGACGGCTCAGTGGGCTCGAAAAAGAAGCTCTTTTCGCTCTTTTCTACCACATTGGTCGGTGTATGGGGATCAAAGACATTCCGGACACGCTCGAAGGGCTGGTGGAATGGAGCGAGACGTATGAACGCGACTACATGCGCTACCAGCCGTGTAACAGGGAGGTGGCCGATCACACGACCAACCTGCTCCTATACGCTTTGCCCTCGTTCCTGCACGGCTTTGCTCGCAAGCTCGTCGCCTCGCTTATGGACGACAGGCTGAGAGAGGCAATGGGCTACCTCCGTGCGCCTTCCTCGATCATCACGTTCAAAGAAACACTCTTCCGCCTCCGCGCCTTTGTCAACCGCCACCTGATGCTACCCCGCAGCAAGCCGCTGAGCAACATCCCCATCGCAGCCGACGAGAAGGGAAACGTCTTCACCATCGAACACCTCCTCTCTAACGGTATCCCCGCGGTATGCCCTGCTTCCGGCGCCCGTGCAAGCGACGGCAAAACATGCCCCGTTGGCGGACACCTCCCCACCAACAACGATGAAAAGACGTTCAAACCTGCGCCCTGGAGGATGGAGTTGTCGTGGTACGAGAACGAGCCGGTGTACGCGCGGCCCTTCAAGCGCGGCTCGGTCGGGTGGGCGGGGGAGGAGGTCAAGATCGCGCTGGGACTGTTGAAGAGGGAGGACAGGAGGGGTGCGCAAAGGTGGATGCCAGCGACGCTGCGCGTGCAGGAGCAGGGGTTGCAGGGACTGGGTGGGTTCAGGTTGGAAGAGATGGGGCCGAAGGGGTTGGAAACGAAGGGGAGGAAGGAGGTGCTGGGAGAGGCCGAGAGGTTGTACGGGGGAAAGATTGGAGGGAGGTGGGCATTCGAGCCGTGAGCGGCCACTGCTGGAGTAGCCGTTGGAAGCACTCGTTCGTGACTGTTGAATGACACACTCTCTCAGCTCGGTGAGGGACAAGTGCGCGATACGATTGATTGATGGTTCGACCGTACTTGAGATCACTACGATTTGCTGAGTGGAACACCGAGACCGGAATCCGCCATCGTCATGGTAGCGGAGGGTATACTGGCCTCGTCTCCTCCTTTCCCTTCTTTGGCTACTCCCCCTTCGGCGCCCCCGCCAACTCCGGAAACACCTCGTCCAACGCCTTATCCAACCTATCCTTGTACATCTCCACCGCCCGATGCTGCCCATAGCTATACTGATTCTCGCTCGCCAACCTGTTCACGAAATTCCTCGTATGGATATCCGGATTCTTCCCCGTATCCAGCATCTCCAGCACGTCCTGAGGTATCATCATATGCGCTCTGTGTACCTCGTCTTTGGTAGCGTCGAGCGCGGCGAGAGCTTGGATGCATTCGTTGACCTTGGCCGCGACGAGGTGCTGTGATCCCTCCTGGACGTCGGCGGAGCATACGGCGAGCTGGTAGAGCAGGTCTACGACCGAGCGGACGCGCGTTTCGAGGTTTGAGCGAACGGCTTCGGTTGGGTCGGAGGGTGCGGGGATGGTGGTGGAGGATGGAGGGAGGGTGGTGGGAGGTGGTGGTGCGGAGGTGGTGGTGGAGGATGTGGTGCCGTTGACGGTGCCTGGTTGCGGTTCGGGTGAAGGGGAGGGTGAGGTTGGTGTGATTTGACGTGGTCGCCGATTGCCTGTTGCTGATGACATGGTGATCAGACCTACTAGCAGCGACAGGCGAGCCTTGATGGTGCGAGCTGTGAGTGACTTGAGGAGGTCAAGAAGAAGCTGTCGCTGAGGGCTATCAAGGGTCTTTGACGGCGGAGAAGGCTGCGTTGGCCGAGTTCCGCTCCGGCCTGCGCTCTAACACTCTCGATTTTCGCCGCTCCTCCACACTTTCGACTCAGCACCTCGAACCTTCGCATTGATCATCCTCTTCCTCTCTCTTCGTCCTACCTCCATCGACCGACTAACCTTCCTCACACTAGTGGATCAGTCTCTGGATCGCAAACATGACCGCTACAAGAACGAAATGGGTCCCGCTCGAATCGAACCCGGAGCTCTTCACGAGCTGGTGCTCGTCCATGGGCCTCGACACGTCCAAGTACGCCTTCCACGACATCTACGGCACCGACCCTGACCTTCTCGCCATGGTCCCTCAACCCGTCGCTGCGGTCCTCCTCCTCTTCCCGATCACGCCTGCCATGGAGGAGCTGCGGCAGTCCGAAAACGCTTCCGCCCAACCTGCCTCGCCCGGCTCCGACATCCTGTGGTTCAAGCAAACCATCGGCAACGCGTGTGGTACCATCGGCCTGCTCCACGCGCTCGCCAACTCGTCCGCATCGTCCTCAATTCAGCCGGACTCTCCGCTCGATACGCTGTTCAAGAAGGCGAGAGCGACAGAGGACGTGGACGAGAGGGCGGATATCTTGGTCAACTCGAAGGAGCTTCAGACGGTCCACGAGGCGACGGCGAGTCAGGGACAGAGCCAAGCTCCCGAGGATCTGGACAATGTGATCCTGCACTTTGTGTGTTTTGTCAGGGATAGGGAAGGCGAGCTGATCGAGCTGGATGGCTCGGGTGGGAGGAAGGGTCCGATCAAGAGGGGAAGGAAGGTGGCCAGCCAGGAGGATCTTTTGCCGGTGGCGGTGGAGTATGTCAAGGACAACTACGTAAGTGTTCAAGCCAGCAAAAGCGAGGGTATTGCGAGCATGCTACTAACCACTCGACCATCGCGTATATGGACAGATGGCGCTCAATCCAAACGAGGTCAACTTCAACCTGATCGCCCTTGCTCCTTCGTTCGACTGATGCTACACATCGAACGGGAATGCAAGGAACAGTTGCGCAACTATTGTCATTCTTCTCGAACTCTTGCCATTGTCGTACAACGGTCGACTTACACATGGAGCGGAATGCAAGCAACGTACAAGGAAGAGTTACCTCAGAGATGCCCCTGGTTCGCAGCCCTCACCGCATGCGCCGCAGCCTCATTGAAATCATCATGAAACGCAAACTCCAGCCCGGACTCCTGCAACACCTTTGCTGCCTCCTCCGACCCTGTCCCCTTCATCCTCACCACGATCGGCTTGGTAATCTTGTCGTCCTTCACCGCATCGATGATGCCCTGCGAAACGATATCCGTCCTCGTGATCCCGCCGAACGTATTCACAAAGATCGCCTTTACCGCTGGATCCCTATTCAGCGTCTCTACCGCCAGCTTTGCATTGACCCTATTCGCCCCTCCTCCACCATCCAAGAAGTTCGCCGGGCGGCCACCGGCTACGTTGAGACCGTCCATGGTGGCCATGGCGTTGCCTGCGCCGTAGCCGAAGCATCCGACGTTTCCCTCTGGCAACTCCTTGCCCTCTGCGGCTGTAGGAGTTGGAGCCTCGACGTCGGAGAGTTTGACGTAGAACAATCCGCCGTCTTCGGCACGGGCAGTGTTGGCGTTACGAGGACGAGAGTCGAAGTACGGCTTGAGTAAGGCTTGACGACGTACTGCAAAGTCGTCGAATTCTAGATACGGTGAGATGATCTTGAGGCCATTGGAGGAGGGAGAGAGTGTAAAGCTGAACCAGAGACCTTCGTGCTGGTCGAAGATCTTCCACATCGCTGAGATGACCGAGTGCGCTTCTTTGTGGGTGAGCCCGTGGGAGAGAGACTCGAGCTGCTTGCTGGGGAGAATGGCGGTGTTGGATCGGATAGAGGTATGAGCAACGGTGGTAGGGGATGTCTGACGCAGCTTGAGAAGGCCCAGACCTCCCTGGCCGAAAAACGTCTTGTCGAGGGATGAGAGCGCGGAGAGGGGCGCAGAGAGGATGCTGGGTCCGTAGAATCTGCCCTTGTTCGAATCGCCCGGCCAGGAGGGTTGGGGATCGCGATCCGCCGAGATGAGCACCGCAACGCCTTCACTGCCTCCATCAGCAGCTGAGGAACCAGCCTCGATCGTGACCGTGGCAGGAAGGTCGGCTCCAGCTTTTGATAGGAACCCAGCGATGTCTTTCGACTCCAGGTGGAAGTCACGATGGCTAGGGATGAGGGCAGGGCGAAGGACGTTGCGTGTCGTTGCCCAGCGCGTGGTTGACAGCACAGCCCTTGTCGAGGCTCTTGACAGCATGTCTGTGGTGGTGTACCTGCGATTGCGCTAGATAATGTCGCTTTCAGGGTGTGATCGAGAGGAGAGAAAGAATGGATCTTGCCTCCTAAGTACGGCTGTGCTTTCGATAAGACTAGACGTAGGCGAAAGTTGCTTCGACGCACTCTGTCTAGTTAGCACTGATGGATCAAATACAAGCCGATGTATCGTCGAGTCGACAGCGATGACGAGAAGAAAGGGCGGTCTTGACGGACCCAACTTTGATCGCTCTTCCCCACGCAAGCTGTGGAGGACCAAGCCGCCTCTGGTTGCGGGGTTAAAGCGTCGAGATCGTCTGTGTTCACCGGCGGTGCGGGTTTACGACGCACAATCGCAAAAACGTCGCGCCCCGCTTACCCCGCAACCCCATCTCGCACGACCCACATCCAAGCAGAAGCCGAAGGAGAAGAGCGGCAGCCTCATTCTCTGCGCCTCATGAAAGAAGGCTCCGAAACACCGCACCACCTCGTTGAGACCACCTCAACGCCTTGCATCTTCAGACATACACGATAGACGGTCGCACATATAGCGAGAAACCTCTAATCGAGCTCGACGACGACCTGCCTGAAACGGTTTAGCATCTTCCAGCTCCAAACAAGCGTGCGGATCGAAGGCAGACACCACTCGCGCCGCTTCCAAGGTCGATATCATGCTTCAGGCTAGCAGCAACATCGCTTTGCGCACAGCTCTGGCCGGCACGCCAACATTTACAAGACTGAAGCCAACCTTGCGGCGAAGCTTCTCCGTCAGCTCCTCGCGACATTCCTACTCTGACACCATCCCCAACCTCGCCGCGGGTCCCCACTCCAACGTCATCGTTCAAGGCTTCACAGGCAAAGCGTCCACCGTTCACACCCAAATCTCGCTCGACATGGGCACCAACGTCGTTGCTGGCGTCTCCCCTGGCAAAGGCGGTTCCAAACACCTCGGAGGACGACCGGTCTTCAACAGCGTCCGTGAAGTGCTCGATGCGGGTATCCGTGTCGATGCCACCTCTGTCTTTGTCCCACCAGCCTTGGCGGCAAATGCGATTATCGAGGCGATCAACGCTGAGATTCCTCTCATCGTAAGCGTTGCCGAGGGTGTACCGGTCAAAGACCAGTATAGGGTGATGGAGGTGTTGCATTCGCAGTCGAAATCGAGGTTGGTCGGGGCTAATAGTCCCGGGTACTGCAATCCAAGGGGTTGTAGGATGGGGATTGCGCCGATGATCACGTGTGCGCCCGGTCCGGTGGGGATCGCTTCCCGATCGGGGACGCTGTCGTATGAGGCGGCGTATGCGACCAAGTCACTAGGTCAGTCGTATATCTTGGGTCTCGGAGGAGACTTTTACCCCGGCACCAGAACGGTTGAGGCGCTCGAATTCCTCTTCAACGACCCAGACACCAAAGCGATCGTACTAGCAGGAGAGATCGGAGGGACGATGGAGGAAGAGGTGTACACCTTGCTCAACGATCCCCAGTCCAAATACAGGCAGCAAGGGGAGAAGGGCAAGTTCGTAAAGCCAATCGTCGGGTTTATCGCCGGTCTCAATACTCCTCCGGGTCAGATGTTCGGTCATGCGGGTGCCATCTGGAGAGACGACACGAGCAGCGCCGTGGAGAAGAAGAGGATGTGGCAGGACGTCGGCATTCGAATGGCGGATGCCATCGCCGACGTCGGCAAGCTCATCCAGCAGGAGATGGACAGGTATGGAGTCAAGGCGTAGTCACACTATCACGCAGCGTCATCCTGAAAACCATCGGTGATTTCAAACGACACCAAAGACGACAAAGAGGAGAGAATGCTAATGCAAAGTGAAGAAGGATTAACCGTGGGCACTGTTCCTGTTGGAGTTGGCCGCCGAGTTGGCGTTGGTGTTGACAGCGGTGCCGGTCTTTGAGTTGGCACTCGTCCTCGCTGTCGGGTTCCACTTTTCGAATCTGTACGAAGAGATCAAACGTAGATGGTCAGTAAGCATGTCTAAAATCGCTCGATGCTGTCATCTACTGTGTACTTACTTGATGAATTCACGGAAATGGCAGAAGATGGCCATCAACGAGGTAACCGAGTACCAGATCGGCGTGCACATGGCAAAGAGCCAGATACCACCCATACCAGTAAAGTGACTCCTGTTCCTGGCCTGGATGCAAATCGTGATGAAGAGGCAGATCAAGTTCGCGGCGAGCGCAAACATCGACAGAGCATAACCGCCAAAGTCCTCAAAGTAACGCTTGAGACCCTGGGTGGGGATGTTGTAGCAGATACCCGAGGCGAGCATGAAGACGAGCTGCGAGTTGATGTAGAAGTAGAACTCGCGGTAGAGAAGCAGCTGGAAGAGACCGTAGCGTGAGCGCCAACCGTTGCCGTCCGAGTAGGCACCACGACGGATGGATGGGAGGGCGTGACGGAAAGCCACTTGCGTCCAACCCTGTGCCCAACGCAAACGCTGCTTGACAAGCGCGGGGAGGGTTTCGGGAGCAAGTTCGTAGGAGAGCACCTTGAGGTCGTACTCGATACGGGCACCCGAGATGATGGCGCGCATGGAAGAATCGATGTCTTCGGTCAACATGTGCTTCTGCATACCGAGCGTTCGAAGCAGCGAAGCGTTCCAGTGACCGTTGGAGCCACCGAAGAAACCGTATCCCTGGATCTCGGCACGACCCGAGTGCATGACACCGTAGATGAGATCGAACTCGGAAGCAATCAGACGCGTCATGAAGGTCTCGGAGTAGTTGTAGATACAGCATCGACCCTGGATGATGTCGACACCGCCCTGCATGAAGCGCTTGGCCACCCAGCGGAGCGCATCGGGTTCCGGGTAGTGGTCGGTATCGTAGAGCGTGATGATCTCTCCCTTGGACTCGAGCGTGAGGAAGTGGTTGATGTTGTCGGCCTTGGAGGTGGATTTGGGGACTTTGACGATGCGGAGGTTGGAGCGCTCCTTGGCGAGGTCGCGCAGCTCGGTCTCGACGGGCTCGATGGGGTAAGGGGTGTTGTAGCAGACGTTGATGGTCATGCGGTTGGCGGGGTAGTTGAGCTCACGAAGAGCGTACTTGACCTGTCGCATGATGATCTCTTGCTCGTTGGGGAGGTAAGCGACGAGGACGACGTCGATGAGAGGCCACTCTTGGCCCTCTTCGAGCTTGAAGCCGTGCACCTTTGCGTGACGCCATGCCTTTCGTGCATTGATCGAGGGTCGAATACTCTGCATCGCTTCGGTCGATACCGAGAGCGCAGTGAAGGTCTGGAGAGCGACCAAGGAGTACCAAAGGGCTCGGTGAAGACCAGCGGGAATGAGAAGGTAGAAGAAGAACGAAAGCATGCTGTAGCAGACGAGCATGATCATGGGCGTCCAGCCGTAGTACCATGCTGACGCCTGACGGATCAGCTTTGTGAAAGAGGAGCCTGCCATCTTGGTTGTGCGTTGACCCGCGTGATGTGACGAGCTACGAGGCCTTTTGTTGCTTGTTCGGCGTCCCTTCGTGCCGTTTGACGGATAGCTTGAGGAGGTGAAGGCAAGACGAGATGTTGATGGTGACGGGTATATGATGTGGTGGAAGAAGGTCAAGCTGATCGATCAAGGGATGAAAGGAAGATCCTTGACGGTGGGATGAGAGGCCGAGAGTGGACGGGAAGAGATATCACAGATGGGGCTCGCTCCTTCTACAAAGCTGCTGAGGTCCTTTTGACAGATATGGAAAGTGCTCGCTCACACTGAGCCTACCAGCTCCACGATTCTAGACTTGGCGGGAGGAAGCATGCGGCGCTATCACGGACATGTCTCACAGGGCGCCAAATGTACAAAAGATTCCCTTGCTGGCTCGAGCTGGAGACATAGCTGTTTGCGGAAGGAGAGGAACCGACTCTGAGTCTCGAATGCCGAAAGACCAGACCCGAAGCGTTGTTTTTGTGTTCCACAGCGGCTGACAGGTCAATCCATAGCAGTGGCTAACCAGAAAAAAAAAGAAAAAGAAAAAGAAAAGAAATAAAAATGAAAGCCACAACCGTATGCGGCGTGGCCGAGGTGTCAGAGCTCTAGACTGCAATGGAATGCTGTACGAGGCGCTCTGTCGATCTAGACATTAAATTTGAGATTCCGCTCCGAATTTTATTTTATTTTTCATTTGTTTTAGCGCCCTGATGATCTCTCACCCGCCAACCCCACAGCAAATGGTGGTTGGTTATCGAGACCAAAGGCCGTTCTGCACGCAATGAAGCCACTCGCAGTTTAGCTCATCCGACTCTGCCGTTCCTGGATCATAGGCTGAGAGAGCACGAGGATGCAGATGAACAGCATTCTGAGAGGGGAGAAAGCGCTTGTCCGGACGTAGTTGTGGCGAGGAGAAAGCAGAGCTGACCATATCGCAGGCGAGACACTTGCAGAGGGGGAACGCCAGACACAGTGATCACTTGTACCTTGCGAACAGTAGGTGAAGAGCAAGGTGCTAGTCAGCATCGTGAGCAAGCCTCGACGGCTTCTCGAGGCGAGCTAGTGGTACAAAACTGAGACATCTCTGCAGAGAGCGGCTAGGATGGCGCGGCCATGTTTCGGAACCCAACGAGTCGATTCGAGAGTCCCTTGCTTCTCAGCATGGATGCTCTTGCTGCCAAAGCGGTGATCACCCACACGTGTCCATTCAGACCATGTTATCAACACTTTCAAGATGATTCTTCATACTCTCAAGTGCGGATGACGGTGGCGAGCAATGAGGATAAAGGCCTTGATAGAGGGCCAACCTGGCACGGATGCGGAACGGCGAATCTAAAGTCAGCCTGAAACACAGGCGGACGCCGTCTAAAAATCAATTTTCTGAAAAATAGCTGCTGTCGCTGTTTGAAAATAAGGATGGTCAAATTAATTCAATAGATCTTGGATGGACGTGGCTGTCAACGGTCTCGCTACGCTGCGCTAGCCGCCTCGAGTCGGGTGAGATGTGACAGTTGACTGACCGTCTCGGTACGCGTCGCCTGCTCAGCGGCTAGCCTCGAGCAATGTTCCAGCCCGAAACATGGCGCGTTCTTGGACACTCGGCTGTTGATCTCCTGCCGCATGCCCGCCTGCCTTCCAGACTTCAGGCACGGTCTGGTCCTTGTTCCCTCCCTTTCGCCGGACGAGCGTGTGCTTCCCTGATTCGAAACATTCTAGTTCAGCATCAATCCGCGATCGAAAGCCTCTGAGCTCATCGTTGTTGCAAGAGAGCTTCTTTCGCCACCGTTCAAACGCAACGTCATTGTTACGGTAAGGGATCTGCAGAACATGTTGGGCCGGAGCGAGAAGAAGACAGCGATACAAACGACTCATCAATCACAACAAGGTTCGCGGCGATGAAGATGCGCCTCTCGTCCAACTCCGCCTTCCGCCATGTTTCAATCTGCTCTGCATGCGACAAAGTGCTCTCCTGTCTTGTCGCCCAGCCGTGCTGCTGCTGTCTCTCAGGCCTCGATCATATTTACGCCCCGCCAGCAGCACCACCAACTCTATTCCAGCTTTTTGTCCAGACCATCCGTCGTCTTGCTTGCCCTTCCCGTTGCACCTTGCTCGTCTTTGGCCCGAATTCATGCGCCAAGTAGAATTAGATTCAGCACCAGGCACCCGGCCCAGTCCTACCATCCACCTAGCTAGCAGTGATGATCACCTGTCAGCGTGAGGTTCTGCCTCGTTGTTGACGGAGAGAGCGTGCAGGCGCTTAAGCGAGTCGGAGGGTCGACCGCTGTTTGGATCCCGACCTAGACCGCCAGAAATCATTTAATTCATTTTATCGGCCTGCTGTGCTGTGCTGTTGTGCCGCCTTTTTCGCATGCAGCCGCGCACCTGTCCGTTTGCGAATTCCAGCCCTTTTTCTTATTCCTGTCAGACACGCAAAGCCCGCCGCCGCCATCTGCTTTGGCTCTCTGCTTTGCTCCTTCCGCATGTGTCTCACTTCGTCCGGCGTACCATCCTCTTTGGTTGCCTAGCGCAGCAGTTCATGCCCTCCTTGTGCGATGTTCAAGCCACTGATACCCTCTCCACAGCGGCTGGACCGTCCTCGTCGGCTTCGAGCACACAGTCGGACGTCTACATCCGGCTCGACAGCGCCCTCTTCTGCCTCGCTGGGCGTCCATGCTACCTGTTCTGCCCCATCGGATCCCCGTCTGCGCTGACTGAGACTGGGCTTATCGCTTTCCGCACCATCCTGAGCCCGCACCTTGCCGGATCTCATATAGTCCACACCTCTTCTTCCAGAGCATCTTCGCTTCACCCTTTTACACCAATATCCCACCTCGCCCTTCAAGAACATCGTCTCCACCGCAACGGCCATCACCGCTTCCTGTTCGCACAGCGCACAGCAGGCTCAGGCTTCGCAAAGGTAGACCGACCCAGCTGGCTCTCCTTTTCCAGCTCATTGCACGGATCACACCACACGATACCACCCGGTCTCTCGAAAGCAGCTTCCCTAGCGGCGTTTTCGGCTCACTCTCTTTTTAGGCGTATACCTCGCTGTGCGAGCATCACCCTGGTCTCGTTCCTCCCCCCTTTCCTACCATCAAAATGGTCAAGGTATTCTCCCTCTTGACAGCGGCCGTCCTGGCCTTGTCCAGCATCGACCTCGGCGTCAAGGCAGACTGCGAATGTGGCTACTTGGATCCTACCACAAACCATCTCTGGACCGATGCCTCTTTCAGTTACTTCAACGAGACGGGTCTTGGCGATATCGTCATGGACCCCGCCAAGTCGCCCAAGACCGACGGCGCCCAGACCGCCGGCGACACTGGCGATGGCCAGCAGACCTGGTCAGCGATCGGCAACCACATCAACCCCTACGAGGAGTCGTTTGGTGCCACCTACCTCAGCGCCCTCAGCTACAACAACACCTTCACTGACAACCGCACAGCAACCGACGGTATTGCCATGCAGGTCTCCACCGCTAACCAGAAGACGCACGTCGTCAACGGTTCAAGCATTGTGACGCGACGTCGGGATATCCTCTACGGCTCCTTCCGTGCTAGCATCAAGCCCCCCTTCATCAACCCCACGCCTGGCTTCGATAAAGGATACGGCTCTGGTTTCGAGTTTGCCATCGCTTACAACGACTCGGAGCGCATGCACATCAACATCCTCACCCACGACTACATGCCCAACTCGACGCTCGGCTGGTCCTTTGCCGCCGCCCGCTGGGATGACGCTCCGGTGACCAACAACCTCACCTACTTCCACAACTTCACCGAGACCAACTCGACCATCTTCCTCGAGCACCGAATGGAGTGGCTCAACAACACCGTCATCCAGTATAAGAACAACGCCGCAAACAAGTCGGTCAGCTTCTTCGAACGCATCAAGGGCAAGAACACCATCAACCTTCCCAGCACTCCGGCGCCCGTCTCTCTCCAGGCCTGGGCCAACGGCGAGCCTTCCTCATCGCAGGGCCCTCCCACCTACGAGCCCAACATCGCCCGTGTCATGTACACGCGATTCTTCTTCAACTCGTCGCGAATCGAGCGTCACGATCAGTTCGTCTCGCAGTGTGCCGCTGCTGCCGCGTCTGCCAAGCCTGTTTGCAGCACTGAGGACCCTACGCTCAGGGACAGCACCCCCTTCGACCTGATTGCCACCCAGCAGTACAAGCCCAAGAAGGTCAAGTTCCAGGTTCCCATCTGGGCTGTCGTGATCGAGCTCTTCTTCCTCCTTGTGCTCATCGTCACTCTGGTGCACGGCCTCTACATTCGTAGGATCAAGGACGCACAGAAGAAGCGCAAGGCCGCTGCTGTCGCCCTCGCCGAGGAGGAAGAGAAGAAGGCCGCCATGCTCGACTACGACGACATCTCGGAGGCCACCAGCTCGCCCCGTCCCAAGGCCGCTGCCGACTTCGAGAAGCCCTACAAGCAGATCTGGGCCGTCCCCGAGCTGGTCAACGACTGGGACTCGGACGGCGAGAGTGACATCGACGAAGACGACGAGCGCTTCTGGGAGTCGGTCGACGTTCTCCGCAGCAAAGACTACAAGGAGGATCGCGAGCAGGGCGAGCCTGGTCTGCCCCAGTTCGAGGATCCTACTGCCGTCAAGCCTACCGCGGCCGTCGACGACATGGAAGAATACAAGTCCGTCCCTGGTGCCGACGACGCCGTCTCGCCTCGTAACACGTTCCTGTCTCGCTTCGACGATCAGAACGGCAACAACACTCCGCGAGACCCGCTCAGCCGCACCAACAGCGCCAACAGGGGTCCCGCCCAGTTCCAGCTGGTCAACCGTCCCAACTTCCCCCGTCAGAACTCCAACATGCGTCAGCAGATGGCGAACCGCATGACCCGCAACAGCCCCTACAACACCGGCGCCGGCAACATGGACGCCGGTGCTGGTGTCGGTGGCAGCCCTCGCTTCGAGACCTTCCAGGAGGAGATCGAGGAGATCGATGTCGCCGAACGCAGCAGCACCAACGGCAGCTCCTACCCTCCACAGCGCCCCGACCTCAACCGCTTCGACTCTTACGAGTCGGACATCCAGGTTCCCACGCACTCGCACGACGCCGCTCGTACCCAGCGATACCTCCAGGACAGCAGCAGCAACCTCAGCCTGCCCTACATTGCTCCCAAGTTTGCTGCCTCGGGCGGTCTCCAGTCGGCCAACAACTCGACCGCCTCGCTGCTCAACTACACCGGCAGTGGCGGTGGCAACCAGAACGGCGTCGGTGCCAGCCACGGCTACTCGTCGTCGGTCAACATCAACTGGGACACGCAGCCGAGGATCATCCAGTGGAACAAGCGTAAGAGCATGGGTGTCGACCTGACCATCGGTCAGCTCGCTCAGCCGGCCATGGGTGACAAGAACGCCGCCCGTCGTCTTTCGACCGTCGTCAACCCGGCTCCCAACAACGGCCACTCGTTCTTCACCGTCATCTACCAGCGGCTGTACAACTTCTTCTTCATCTCGGGCGACGGCATGAAGACCGCCTCCGGTGACGCGCGTATCGACTACCTCGACGGCATGCGTGGTTTCGCGTGTCTCTTCGTGTCGCTCGGTCACTTTATCCTCATGTTCTGGAACGCCATGGCCAACTTCTACGGTCCGCACCACTACTACCACTTCGAATACTGGATCCGCGTCATCTTCGGCCCTATCGTCATCAACGCCGGTCTGGTGCTGGGTATCTTCTTCGTGTTGCCCTCGCGCACCATGGGTTCGCGCTACCTCGTCAAGGGCGGTGTTCAGTCGTTGGCCGACAACTCGGTTCGTCGTATGCCTCGTCTCATCATCCCGTGTATGGGAGCCTGTCTCGCCAACTACATGATGATCGACGTGGGTGCCTACAAGTGGGTTCCACGCATGAACTCGTTGACCTGGTCTACGTGGTCGTACTACCAGAACTACGACAATGCGCTCGACTTCCTCGACTCGTTCATCGCGCTGTGGTGGGCTGGACCGCCCGATCAGCCGGCGCTCGTTACGCGCTACGCTACCGGTGTGCTCTGGACCATCCCCGTTATTGTCCAGGGTGCTTGGACGTGTATGCTGTGCGCCGTGTTTGCGCACGAGATCAAGACGACTTGGAAGCGATTCTTCTTCTACGGCATCTGCATCCTGCTCTCGTGGTACGCGCAGACGTGGGACCTCTACTTCATGGCCGGTCTCGTGGTTGCCGATCTCGACATCAACCTCAAGTACCGCAAGTGGGGCGAGAAGGGTATCCCTCTCCTGCCCAAGGCTTATGCCAAGCTGCTTCGTATTCCGGAGCGCATCCGTCAACGCTTTGCGCTCAAGGGCAAGGTGATCGCCTGGGCCCTGTTCCTCGGCTGCTGTGTCCAGGAGTGGCTCACCTACATCCCCGGTGCGCCCGGTGAGATGTTTGACGAGTGGGACGTCGGTGTGCACCCGAACTTCTACAACAGCCGTCCCAACAAGTGGAACGACGACGTCGGATACAAGTACCAACGTCCCCGCACTTCGGCTTGGTTCTTCGTGATGAGCATCTTCATCCTCGCCGACCACTCGCAGGCGTTCCGTCAGGTGTTCAGGCTGCGCGTCTGGTCGTTCCTCGGCAAACACTCGATGGCCTACTTCTTGCTGCACGGCATCATCTTCTGGACCTGGGGCGCCTGGTTGGCGGTGACCATGCTCACCGCCGGCATCAACTACTTTGCTACGATTATGGTGGTGTTCGTGACGAGCTACATCTTCTTGACGCTGTTCTGTATCTGCTTTACGTACACCTTCGAGTACTGGGGTATCATCGCGTCCAAGGCGTTCTGGCGTGCGACGTCGGGTAACCTCGGTCGCAGGGCCGGTGCTTAGTGGGTTTTCTATACCAAAGCTTTCCTTCCGTGATTCGCAATGCATTTCGTACTGCTTATTCTTTTCTCGTGTGCGAGTGTCTGAACACTGAGCGAGAACTGTGTCGATGAATGATTCAATGAGAGATGATTAAAGCCGACCTAATGCATAGTATACAAATGCTAGAACGTCTACAAGTGAAGGGAATGACTCTACGCATTGATGCACATCTTGCTCCTCTGCCTAATCGCCTTTCCATACCTCAAAAACACAAACGGCACCGGGATCGCCGCGATCGATACAAACGCCAGCACGCTCGACGCCCACCCTGGCCCCAACCCTTCAAACATCTGCCTCCCGAACAACGGCACAAAGATCGCAAAGAGACACCTCGAGAAGGCCATCGCCGCGAGGGCGGAGGCGGTGTAGATGTGGTAGCACTCCGCAGCGTAGGTGGCGAGCGAGTTGAATGCGAGCATGAGCGAAATCCCGATGGGCACCCCTGCCAAGATGGGAACCATCCAGTGGATCGAAGCGCGAGCTGTCCATCCGAACCAGAAGAAGCCGATGGCGAAGAGCGGTGCGGACAACGCGACCTGCGGGAGACGCGATTCGGGGACGGGCTTGCCTCCCGCCGCAATGCGTGCTTGTAGCGAACGCTGATTGAACCACCCCACGATCGGTGCCGAGAGCGCGATTCCAAGACCGATGGCAAGGAACGTCAGTCCCACCTCCCCAGCGTTGAATCCGTACGTCCCCGAAAACACCACCGGATACGCCTCGAAGAAGATAAAGATGATGGCGTAGCAAAAACTCGTCCACAACGTAGCGTACATCAGCGGTGCTTCGGTGAACAACATGTGGAAAGGCCGACCGACGTACACCCGCATGATCTCGGACAAATGGATCGGCGCCACCGACCCATCCTCTCCAAGCGTCTCTCCGGGTGCGAGGATGTCTCGACGACCCGTCTCGGCACGAAGACGACTCGCTTCGCGCTTGAGCAGCACGGGTGCATACGACTCCTTTTGGATGCCAATCACCAATGCCATCGATACAACCGAGAGAAGACACAGCAGCCAGTAGATCCATCGCCATCGCTCCGATTCGACGTCGCTGCCCGCAATAAAGCCGCCTACGAGCGGGCCGAGCGTGGGACCCATGAATGCGCTGAGCGAGTAGGTGAACATAGGCCACAGTCGGACTCTCGGCAGCCAAATATCGCTGATGGTTCCTCCCGAGTTTGCTTGTGGAGCCGCAGCGAAGAGGCCCACGAGAAAGCGGCAGACGAGCAGGTTCGTGATGTTGGGCGCAAGAGCGCAGCCGATGTTGAAGAAGAAGTAGCCGGGGACCGAGATGTAGTTGACGATGAGACGTCCGTAGAGCTCGGACAGCGGAGCCCAGAGGGGAGGACCGATGCAGAAGCCGATCATGTAGATGGAGAGGACGAGCGAGGATACCTCCTGTGAGATGGAGAATTGGTGGATGTACTGCGCTGTGGCGCCGGTGCCGATGGATGAGGTGATGGTGGCGTTGAAGTATAGACACGAGACCAAAGCTGTCGTGGTCCATTTGCGACGGGTTGACCATTCGGTCGGATCCTCTTCCTCTGGGAGTATCACGGCTGGCGCCTGTTCCTGTTCGTCGTGCTGTTTCTCTGCTGCGTTTGACTTTGTGGTCCCTTCTTCCAGGGAGCCGGGTGCCAGCCCATCGACGTCCTCTGATTCATCTGGCTTGCGAAGATGCTCATGCGATGGCAGTTGGTGGAGATGGGCAAGCTTCTCGTACTCGGCAATGGCAGTCGTGTCGCCCTTCTCGACTTGAGCATGGAGCTTGGCGAGCATGCTTTCGGATGGTGATAGATCGATCGAGTTGACGCGTGTTGGAGCTTCTGATTGATTGATGGGCGTTGCGACGGCGGTCTGCGCTGCTGAGAACGATGTTTCGCTAGGGCCTGACGAGCTGCGCCGGCCGAATGGCATCGTCATGGTGGTGTGTGCTTGTTCGACGCTGGCTGACAGTGGCTGAAAAAGAAGGCGACAGATTTGCTCTTCGGTGTCTGTCTTTGCTGTGATTGATGATGATGTGCGTCGACTGCTTCATACCTTGATCATGTCGAAGTCAGCCGTGGCCACGTCGGAGTCGACAACAGGATCACGCCTGTTCCTCGCAGCAAGTGGGAGCAAAGTGGACCGACAGCGTACGAGATGCGAGATGGTTGGTGCAAGGAAGGAAGAGGGAAACAAGAGTGCTGAGATGTCCTAAGAAGCGGTACAAGCTCGACGGCCGATCAGGGTCTTGACGCCGCCCTTGACCCAAGTTTTACCGACATGCAGGACCCGGAACGGTTGCTTGCATCCCTCACGCAAGCTTCGCAGACGCTTCTCAGGGTCGTCGTTCCGAGCCCTGACTGCTGGTGCACATGCTTCTCCATCACTTGACATACTTGCGTGATGGACATGCTCACGATCGACCGAGAAAAGACATCCAGAGTGTTGTACGAGCTCGAGTCAGAGGAGGTGCTGGGACGTGAAAGTTTAGGAGCGCCGATGCAATGCAGCCGTCTGTCAAGGATAGCCGGGTCGGCTATGAAGGCTAAATTTTGATCCCGAGGAATTTCCAAACTTTTCGTGCAGATCCTCTGACCGATCCGTCCTAACGTACGCTCCCGGTCGACTGTTTGCTTCCAGAGAAGCATGACCCGCACGAAAAGCTCTCCACTCTATGACCATGGAAGGTAGTTGCTCTACAGGTTTCGCCACTGACTTGTACGAGGACGGCTTGAGATGCTTCCATGATGAGCGTCTCGTAGCATCATCGCTGCGTGCCGAGAGTCCGGCACCAAGCCATGCCGGTGATGGCCCGATTTAGGCCGAAAATGGATCACTGTGAGATCGCGTCTTGCACGGGCAGATGTGAATTCCAGTCGAGAGCAGGCTTTCGAATGTCTCTGAGTTTCGATCAGATGCTGCGGAAACAAGTACAGCGCTTCGTGAGTGACCGACATCTGCGGCCATAGAACCTTGAAAGCACCGCATCCCGTCCGATCTGCGAAGTTAAGCAAGGTATCGCCTAGTCAGTACTGCGGTGGGGGACCACGCGGGAATCCTAGGTGCTGCAGTTTCTTTTTTTCGACCTTCTTTTTGCGTCCTCTTTTTTTTGGCTGGTGTTTGGCTCTTCACAGGCCTGGTTGCAATGTCGATCTTGTCTATTGCTGCTTCTATCGTACAAGTCTATGCTACATTCTACGGCTCTATCGCAATGCTACTACATCATGAGGTATGCCATGACTGCGAGGGAGAGCGCCAAACAAAGCAAACGCGCCGGTCGACCGCCGAGAGCAGCAGCATTGTCGTAAACTCGCATGTAATCGATCTCCCATCGTGCGTCTGAGAAGGCGGACGGATAATTCCTCACAAAGTTGTCGCAGGAAACATTGTTGTACCTCGCCGCACAACCCGAGTACCCAAACGTCTCTCCAGCCCAATCCCCGCACAGGGACAGATTGATGATGATCTCGTGCTCGCCAAAGAAGTTCTGCATCTGGCAGACGGGTCCATCGCCGGTAGCAAGGGCAGCTGCGCTAGCGGACGAGTTCGCGACATTCGCAAAGAAGGCAGAAGGGCGGCCCCATTTGTTGAGCTCGGCGAGGTCGTTGCCGGTGGCATTGCTGTTGGTGACGACGTACTTGGGTGCTGCTTGGCCGTCGGCGATGGCGCTCACTGCCGCGGGCAGGTTGGAGGCGGCAGTGTTGAGAGGCCAGAAATAGACGCCGATGCCCGGATCGCCAGCACCGGTCTCGCGACGCATGGCAAAGTAGCCTCCTCCATTCTGATTGAAGCCGGGGCCGTACGAGGAGTTGGCAGTGAAGGAGGAGGAGCAGCCTGGTTGATACGAGCAGTCCGCCTGGCCTGAGAAGCCGGTCTGATCGGAGCGGTAGCCGCCGGCGATGTGGCATCCGTAGAGCGTGTGTAGACTGGCCAGGTTGCGCGGTCCTTGGTCGTTGGCTCCTTCGACAATGTCGATTTCGCCTCCTGCGGGCCAGTTGCCGTTGGTGCACGTCCAGAAGGCTGGCCATGTCGCGCAACCTTGAGGCATGAACGAGACTTTGGCCACGAGAAGACCATCGCTCATCAAGCGTCTGCTGTGCAGGCGCACGCTCCTTCGGCCTTGACCCGGTGGCAAGACGGTCGTGTTATCTGCGCGGATGACGAAGTTCCCGTTTGAGTTGACGGTCGCAAGACCATTCGAGACGGCGGTGAACTGATCGACGTAGTCGACGCTGCCGTGAGTGGGGTCCGCGTACGACCAGAACCAGAAGCGATCCAAGAACTTCGTGCCGGAGATCTCCTCTCGAAGCGTGTAATTGCCGCAAAGTACAGAGCTCGACAGGAGTAGCACCACAGCGAGTGCCGTCAATGAAGGGATGCAGCGGTTCAGCATGTCGAGGTGCGGCTGACCGATCGAGTCGATCTATCGATACAAGTCTGTGGGTGGTGCGAGCGAACCGAGTCGAGGGCCTTCTATGGATGCAATAAGGTCGAGGGCATCATCGCGACATTCTATGGGGTGATGTCGAGAATGAGGTGCGGTGGCGAGGATGGTGATTGAGTCGTCATGATGGAAGCTGTTGCTCTGCGGAACGCACGATGGACATGCGCGCGGGGTCATTTACAGGGTCAGCAGAACGAGCGGCGAAGGACGGCATCTCGGAACGAAGGATCAGATTGATAGCGAGCAAGGGTCTTGGCAAAGCCTGATTTCGAGCACAGAAACAGCCGCCAAGCCTTTCTCTCTCGAGGCTATGCACCTGCGATTCTGTAATCGCGAGGCACGATGATGCTTTTCCGCGCTTCGAGACATTCGAATCTTCGCCGGGCCTGCTCAGCCTGTCAAGCGGAGACATCTCGGCAGCTCACAACGGCGATTTTCCAATTCTCGGCAACTAACTCAGACCTCCAAAAAGGCGTCTTGCGCAGCACGTTTTTCTATACCTCGTGCTCAAGATCATCGAACCGCTCTCGAATCAGATGCTCACAGCGGCTTGGTAGCTACCAAGTCTCTGTCCGCTAAGCACGTCACGCCGAACGTCGCGCCCTGGCATTCGACCTCAGTCTCAGTCTCATTGAGCGATCACGACGAACACGAGAGATCAATGGGATTGACATTCGAGCGTTGCGCTTTTTGTACAACAATCGCAATTCTTCTACGACTATCGTGATTCTTGTGGATCTCTGAAGAAGCGAACTGGGAGTGGAATGTCGATACTTAGGGACCAGGGATTGCCGGACACCGGGTGTTGAAACCACAGCAGCAGACTCTTACACAGAGTCACGAGTGACAGAGGAATCGTCTTCTGAATCTTCATCCTCACTTAAGGGGGGAAGCATGTCTTCATCGAAGCCCAAAACGATTTCGAGTAGCTCGTTGAGTTCGCTCGACAATTCGCAATAGTGAGTCACGGTAAAGTCGAGGTACTCCTTCTGCATCCTGGGAAACCAGATGATCTCTTCTCGCTCTTCCAGGTCCTCCTTGAACCTGGACAATGAGGTATCTTGCGTGATATGCTCGAGGGCTGCTTCCCGCAAGCCGTCTATGCAGTACTTGTCTGCAATGCGATACACGTCGAATGCATTTGCAGGACACAATTTGGTGCGCCACCATGATGTGCAACCGGCGCTTGCTGGTGACCAATCTCGATCGCAAGCATCGTCGTCTTCGCTACACCAACTGTGTTCCATGTCGATAGCTTGGCTCGTACTTCTCCTCTGAAAGACAGCTTCGCCGGTATAGATGTAGAGCAATACAGTTTGAAGCTGGTCGTAGTCGATGTCTTCGATCTTGATTGTGAGCGTCTTTGCGTCATCGCTGTTACGCAGCTCGCGGGAATCTTGCTTCTGGACATGATTGCCGGACGTAGACGACGACGCGGCATCGCGCTGGAGAGTGGATGCTTCGGAGAAACCGGACTGTAGGAGCGACCTGAAGTAGCTGCTGGCGTCGCACAAAGTCTGCTGGTGCGCTCGCAAGATCCGGGTGTCTTCAACGGGCAACGAAGGTGCAAGATGAATGAGATCTGAGCTGGCGGACGTCATGAAAGCGTGTAAAGCGACGACAGGCCGGCTGGTGTCGGCCGCTGCAGGACGACCTTGCCCTGAGACCTGCGCATCAGCTTCCTCGCAGTAGCCAGAAACCGCCACGTACATCAGGACATCTTCCTGTGCTATGGCGGAGAGGAGTCTCCATCTCCGAGCTGGTGCGATCATAATCCCAGATGCACTCGAGTTTGTGAGCTGCAGGCTGTCCGCTCAGCTTTGGGCCCTTGGTGGTTAACTTGAGCGCATGGTACGAGCCTTGATAGTAGAACGACATGCTGAGATCAATCTGGTGGCAACTGCTGAGGCGGGCTTTCGTGAGGTATTTCAAAACGCCGTGATCATTGTTGATATATCGTACGATCTCATGGTCGAAGTCGAAATTGATTTTAGCTTCGTGCTCCGTATCGTTCCCCTCTTCTACGACCTGCCGTCCAAACGCGATCGTAAAAATTTCGTCAGAGCGGCGAGTAGGTTCCTGGTCGAATGTGAAGGAATTGAGGATCGTCCAAGAAATGCCGGAGCCGTCTCTGAGTAAATCGTGACGGAATCGGACCATGTGAGTTTGTGAACGGCGCCAGATCGACTGATGTCACCGATGAGAAAGGAGCTTTGGTGTACAGACTGGCTCGAGTCTGCCTCGCTACGTAGGGGAGCCTCGACTTTGAGCTGTCAAGACGTTTGCAAAGGGCTGGCACTACGAATGGCACGAAGCGATCGAGTTCGCGGCTCTTTATATCCTTCTCGACCAGAGGTAAGTGGGCTGAAGCTCTGTCCGATTCATCCAATCGCAGAGACGGGCACGGGAGTCCTGCGCACAGGAAGGGTTCAGTTCGTAGGTATGCTAACGAGAAAGATGTACTACGATCAGCGCACGAGCAAACCTTGAGCCTGCAAAATTGTCGCAGCGTATGCAGCAGGCGAATGAGAACAACAAAGGGAAGTGAGCAGCCCTATCACGTTCACCCTGCCGAGGACGCGCTCCATGGTTCTTTGCAGTGGCGAATTCTGCAAGTGATCTTTGACGACGCTGTTCGGTCTTTTTCGCAGCGAAGTTTGGCTTTTGCGCAGTCAGAGACAAAGCTTCCCACAACTCGATCAAACTCGGTGTCAGAAAGCTGATCATGCCTTTCCCTGCTCTTGAATCTGCAGATGCTGCCCGTGCACATCGAGACTTCATCTGCGGACGCAAGCTTCTTGCGAAAACCCACGACTGCAGCTGCGCCAAAATCGACCCACCACGACGCTTAATCTCGTCTGCTGGCAATGCGATTCAGTCGAGATCTGCCGCTCCGTCTCGAACTCTCTTCCTCGCATCTTGCTGCTGACGAGGTCATGACGACCATCAACGAGCGAGCAATGTGGTCGGGTCAATTTGTCCCATCAAGTGCGATGGCACCAATCCCTTCAATGATCTGCGTGCTTTTGCTGGCGACGAACATTCTCGCAACGAATCATCGGCAGCTCACTAGACTTCACAAACGACAATCGCAGTATCAGTACATCGCAGACGAGCCCGACCCTCTCAAAGCGGCCGCTGCTATCCAGCAGATGCCATACGTCCCCAACAACAGCTCGGATGCCAATCCAGACTGGCTCATCGTCAAAGACGACGGCGGCTCCTCCAACCCGCCATGGCTCTCCCAAATCCCTTTCGTCCAGACGCCCTCCGCCGAGAACATGCAGGTCGCCAATGGCTTGACCGGTTGGAAGACCGTCCCCGAGCTCGATGGCTTCACGCTCAACCGCACCTGGAAGGTGCTTCCCAACCTCACCATGCCTATGTACATCTCGCAGACCTACCGACCAGGCCAGGACAACAGCCGCATCCAACGTGCCATCATCACCATGCCAGGAAAGCCACGAGACTCGTGGAAGTACGCCAACCTGTTTCGTAACGCTCTTACCGTCGCCGCGTCCGTTGCGGACAACGGCATCGCTGCCGACCAGGTCATGATTATCGGTCCGGTCTTTCTCAACTCGGACGACAAGGAGGCAGGGGCAGTCAGAGATGGCGAGCTGTACTGGCATGGTTCGCAGTGGCAGTCGGGGCACAAGGCTCACAATGAGCCGCAGACCAGCCTCAGCTCTTACCACGTACTCGACAACATCACCGACTGGATCTTCCACTCCGGCGAGTTCCCGTCGATGAAGCAGGTCGTCTTCGGCGGACACTCGATGGGTGGCCAAGCAGTGCAGCGCTATTCCGTGCTGAAGAAGACCAAGGCGTACGATGACAATGTGCAGTTCTGGATCGGCAATCCCGGTTCGTGGGCGTGGCTGGACGATCAGCGACCGTACCAAAACGACTCATGCAGCGGATGGGATAGCTGGGGCTACGGCTTTGGCAACGTCACCAGTGTCATCGGCTACGCGCGTCGAGACGTCAACGCGAGCAAATCAGCCATCGTGGAGCGCTTTCGATCACGTAAAGTCCACTACGCGGTTGGACTGGCCGATACCGGACCTGGTGATACGCACTGTCAAGCCAAGATGCAAGGTGGAAGCCACTTGGACCGTGGTTCGCAGTTCGTACTTTCGTTGGGCCGGCTAGGTGGCTTCCCAGCAAGTCACAGCTTCGACGTCATCGAAGGGACCTCGCACCAGGACTACCCGATGATCCGTGCCGACAAGTCGATCAAGCGTATCTTCTTGAGCGACTTCAACACGTCCTTCCCTCCGCTGAGCAATACTACCAATCCGGGAGATCGACATCATAATGTGACGCACCACGATCCGACGAAGCCGAAGGAGAAGAAGTTCAACACGCCCAAGCACCGGAAGACCGCCACGGCGCTGCTGGGCGGTTCGGTGCTGTTCATCATCGCCTTCTTCACCTTGCTGCCGTACATTTTTACAGAAAACTATGATGATCAGAGCTATCAGGCGGAGATGTCGGTGAGGAGGAGGCTTCTTTCGTGAGCGTAGCCGCCGCGAAGTAGACAAGGGCAATGCAACCATTTACGCGATCACATTTCCGTCAGCTTGGTGTGCAAGGACGCTTCTCGACCAGTGCCTGGTACAAGTCTTTTGTCTTCCTTCCTGAATGTGTTAGGTGTGCGCATTGAGAAGTGGTCCGTTCAGAGACGACCCTGATGGAAGCAACTGTGATGAAGGCAGAGAGCAACCTCGGAGCCTTTTGGTCTTTCTCGCCGGTCACATCGCTGAGCCGCCGCGGATTTTCGTCACGCAGACTCCACTTGACTTTTTCTTATGCAGCTTCTTTCCGACACCCGAAATTGGTCATCACCTTCCCACACCACAGTTCGTACCTTCCAACAATCACATCTGCGCCTCCGTTCACCATCCTTCTTACCTTCTAGCCGGCAACCACTACCATCGCTCTTTCGTCTCGGAAGGAGACTACGTTCAGCAAGATGGTCGGATCGGTAAGTCCCACCCCCCAACCCTCGCAGCCCTCTTCCTTGCCCGCAACTGAACCCTCACTCTAACCTCCTCTCCCACCCTGCAGTGTCAGCACATCCGAAACGATCTCACCGAGTGCATCCTAAAGAGCGACTGCTTCACCAAGCAGGGCAATTCGGCACAGGAGTGCATCCAGTCGCATATGGCAGAACTGCCGTTGGAGTGTCAGCAGCTCTACAAGTCGTTTGTCGAGTGTCGGCGCGGTATGGTAAGTCATCAGCCTGCCTTCTCTGCAATAGAGTCAGAAGCTGACCAATGTGGCATGTGACAGTTGGATATGAGGAAAAGGTTCAGAGGCAACGCACCGCCAGCAGCCAGTGGCAACAATGCTCCGGGGGGGACGAGTCAGCTTGATTCCGCTGCGCGGTCGGCTTGATGCGCACAACGCAGAGAAGCTCACCCGCTCAACCGGTCGCAAGACAAGCGGCTTCCAGGATCGCTGCGCATAGGCGGGGCAGCCGCAACACAGCTTCGACGGCATCACTCAACTGTACTTGTACCTCACAATGACACACCACTTCGGACGAACTATTTCTCATCTCTCACCCCAGATCGCGTCAACTTCGATCAGGGTGAACCATTAGCATTGATATCACAGACGGACAAGGGACGGGGTGTATCATCGGCCAAAGAGTGTGAGACTCTGTGTATCCAGCCAAGAAAGCAAACGAATGAACTCAGACCCTGGCACCCAAGATGCTGGGTCCGACAAAAGTAAAGGAGCGTGGACGCTGACCGCGGAGCAGCAAGTAAAGACAGTCATCTACATCAGAGCATCACCACCACAATCGCCGCGGCAGCCACCGTAACAAACACCGCCTTGACCGCGGCAAAGTTGATCGCCTCGACACCCGTATTTGCGATCTGCAGATTGTTCGGGTTTGGAACGAGACCTTTTGCGTCGGAAGCGGTGTTGTAGCCGCTGGATGCGAGACTCTGGTACACCTGCGAAGGGAAGACGGCGGGGACGGTCTGGGTGGGGACGGTGTAGCTGAATTGGTACGAGCCGGTGGCGGGGGAGGGACCGGCACCACCGATGACCGTGGGGTTGCCGCCCGTTGCCGACGCGAACGTGGTGATAGGCGTAAAGGTCTGCGCGACGGTGAACGAGGAGAGGGGGAAGGATGTGCCTGCAAAGGCGCTCGAGACTTGCGCTTGGGTGGCCGTTGCTAGGAGGAGGAGGGTGGCTGCGAGGAGGAGCACAGTCGCTCTTGCTGTGGACTTTGTTGAGGAGAGCATTGCGTATTCGTGAGATGGACCGGTGGTCTTCGACGACTTGCTGCTGCTTGTCTCTCTACAACTACGGCGATGTCTGATGCGTTACAAGCTGGATGAGTTCAGCAACAGTCGCGATGGTTGTGTCGGGATGCCGGAGATTGTGCAAAAGAGAAAAATGGAAGGCCGTGACAGAGCGAGATGACCAGCTGGATTGTAGAATGGGCGGCAGTGGATGGAGGATCGAAAAAGAGGCAATCCAGATGATTCGAGGCGGTGTGCAAAGACGCTTCTCTGGATGAGGAGTAGTAGAGTACGAGGACGATCGAACAAGAGACGTCGAGAACGGTGCAGATGGTAGGGATCGCGATGGAGATGAAGATGCAGATGATCTCGAAGAGAGCCCTGCGGGTCTGCGGGGAAGGCTCAAAGTACAGAGGACGAGCTGGCTCACCAAACAGCGATCCAAACGCGGCATAAAGCTGCAGAGGGGGAAATCTCTCTTTGTGTGTCGCTAAGCTGCATGATGCTGGGCTGAAGCTTTTTTCGCTCGCCATTCAACCCCGCAAGCCAGCGCGCTGCGACGATCCTTCTCTGTGTGAATTGGGGCCAAAAATTCCCCGTCGAACGAATTTGGCTGCTGTTGTTTGATTGTGCGCCTCGCTTACAACGCCCTCTCTCTTCTTCAGAGACACAAGCTGAGGCTCAGGCTCGATGCATTCAGACTCCGCCTCGTCTCTGTGACGATTTTTCACGCTCTCCACACTCTCTCTCTTTGAGCAAGGCGTGCATGACCAAAAAGGCAGCCCGATGAAATAGCAAAGCCATCGGGCTGCTTGTGATGCTGCAGAACCCACGAGCCTCCTCCATCGTGCACTTCGCTTCCTACAATCATGCCCAAAGCACACTCTCGAACAAGTGTCAAGCACAAGAAATCAATTGCGTGTGTTCGCAGCGTCTTCTGAGAAGGTCAAAGCATGCAGTAGCGGGCGCTCAAACCGCATTAGCATCGGCAGCCTTCATATCGCGGCTGTAGTAGCTGTTCTGAACCCTCCAGCTTGCTGCGCCGTCGAACTCGATCCACTCCGGACTGACACTAGCAGCCTGGGTCGCTACCGAAGGATCGTAGAACGATGCTGTCTTGATCCTCGTCTCCGCCTTGTACGGTACCGGCCCGATCTTGGGAGTGGCATCAAAGATGAACTGCGTCAAGGTGTCACCCGTGTTCCAGCCGTACCACGGTCGACCGGCCCACTGAACCGCTCCGACGTTGGCCGCTGACGTCTGATCTCCGTCTTTCGAAAAGTTGACCTCGATGTAGTCCTTGACGTTGTAGAGGATCTTGGCTTCGTCTGCGGCGTAGATCGATGGCGACTTGGACGGCGTGATGGTTGCCAGGTTGCTCCTCAGTCCTGCGATCACGTTGGACGATGACCACAGCAGCAAGTTGGAGAACAGGATGAGCTGTTTGAACACGAATCCCTTGTCCGCCGTCGTCGGCTGCTTGCCAGAGAGCGACGGATGGCGCATGCCGAGCACCTCGAGCTTCGCCTCGTCAAAGCTGGGTCGGAACAGTCGTGGTCCAGGGCCCGTGTGGTTCTGGTAGCCCAGCTCGAGCATGACCGGGTGGTTGGAGCCGGCACTGTAGTCTGCGGCGTTGAGACCGAGATTCGCAATCTGATCGTGCGTGAACGAGATGAGCGGTGAAGGGTCAATCTCGCGCACCTTTGGAGGGAGGAAGTTGAGGATCTGCGAGATGGGCATCAGCAATGGCACCAGCATTACATCGTACGTTCCGTTGATCGCCACCATCTTGACTGCGATGAAGATCCACTCGATTCGGTTGGCAGGATGATGGCAGAGAGGCAAGCCGCTCGAGCCGAACAGTGCTACTGAAATAAAATAAGCAGCAGGAAAAATCCGTCGGAATTGACTCTGACCCCACAATCTCTGTCTTTCCCTCCACCTTCCAGCGCTCTGCCTTCTCGAGATTCGCAGCAAACCAACCAGCAGGGCCACGCATATCAGACAGTCAATCAGGTTCGTCTTGTACATATCTATGGTGCTGTCACAGTCTATAGTATACAGTGCGTGTCTAAGTCTTCAGATCTATGATGGGCGAGCGGATGATCAGGGCGACCATCCGAGCTCGAACCAAAGGTACTCTTGCTCGTCGTTCCGACCGACGTTGGAACGCTTATCCAGCCTGCGTGTCTTCAGGATTGCAAGTTGCAGCGTTGCACGGCAAGCCTGCTGAAGAGAGGCCGCATCTATCCGAGAACGGAGGAGAGCGCTGTGCTTTGCGTGACCGCTTTGATCATCCTTGCTACTGCCTTCCGCCACCAAGGCTGGGGTTCCAGGCATCGTGTCGAGTGGAGTGGCTGTCGAGGAAGCGCTGAGCGAGGGCATGACTGCTTGTCCAGCGCGCGGCCTGAAAGCGTCTTCGACTGTTCTATACAGTCCCTCAAACTTGCCAGTGCCTCGGACAGCCATGATGATGTGAGCGCGCGGGGCGAATCCTGATTCGTCGTCTGTGTCTGGCTGGCGTAGTAGCGCTTCGATGGAGGAGCGAATCCAAAGGGCGTGCTCGGGCGCGTAGATGACATCGGCCAGCAGCAGCAGATCGTATCGACGCTGATCAGGATCGAGAGCGCCTTGCTGCATCTTTTCGTGCATCTCGAGCCAGTCAAGCGCTTCCACAGTGACCGAGACTATCTCCTCGGGCTTGTCCAGAAGTGCAGGAGCAGAGAAGTTCTCCTCGACATTGTGCCGCAAATTGTTCAGCACCTGTGTGTGATAGTCTGTCAGCACGACATCGGCAGCGATGCGCTTTTGCTGGAGCAACTTGGCCGTTGCCATGCCTAGCAGCCCTGTGCCGGCTCCAAGCTCGGCGATCTTGAGTCGCTTATCGGACGAACAAGCCAGACCGGGGTGGAAGAGGCTTGGACGTCGAACAAGAACGTCGCTGACAATGATGGATGCTCCCCATGTCTGGACTCCCACAGCAGCAGCCGCATCCTGACTTGAACCAGCGCCGTTGTTTGTGCTGCTCTCTGACTGTGTGTCCGAAGGCGGAAGGGGATCGTCGCGGAGGATGACCTCTATGACGTTGGATGAGGCAGAAGACGGATGAGCTCTTGCATCTTGCTCGGAAATGAGTACAGGAACCTCGAGTGGGAAGCGAAACTGGCGCGATATCGCCCCTGCCTCCTCCAGACTGGCATGACCACCCAAGATGCGTCCAGCAAGATCTAGAAGAGCATCCGCTGAGAGCACGCCTGCTTCATCGTCCAGCCAGTAAAGTCCGCTGCCGATGAGTCGAGTGATCCAGTCCATGGCGAATCTTCTTTCGTAGTCGTCCACTTTGGCAGCATCGATGGCGTCTTGAAGCTGAAGATCTTCAAGACGCTCGTGGCAGCTGCTCTTGTCGAACAATGCTGCCTCTTCCTTGTTCAGAGAGCGTGGAGAGTATAAGAGTGAGACGTGTCCAAGCGCGTGGAAGAGGTCGATCGAGGAAGGTTCACTCTTGATGCGAGGCAGCCAGCTCGTGGGATTTAGGAGAGCTGCCATTGCGTCCGTCATCTCGGGCAGCCGAACAGTTGAGCCTGTGGACTGTAGAGCTGCGTAGCGATGGTTCGTCTAAGTAGTGGAAAGGGGAATCTAGAGGTGCGAGGAGCGTCCGAGGCTAGCCGAACCGCCTGAGCATGCTTCAGATCATCTTGACGGGACAATGCTGTGGTCGCAGCTACAGAGATGCAGCCAGGCAAAAGCAGCTGGTACGTAGACGACACCTGGCCCGGCGAGGTTGCCGCTGCAGAGATTGCGAATGGTGGTTGAACAAGAAGAAGGATCAAGGCGAGGTAGCTCGTTCGAGGTTTCTCACCAAAAAATTCGAATCAGGGTCCAATTGACGGTTCACGGCCGAGAGCCGTAGTGACCGCCTTGGGCCGGTTCGAGTGGCAGCGCGGCGGTTGCGGGGAAGACGGTTGAAAGCGCTTTCAGCAATGCATGCATCGGCTTAAGCCCGACTCAGAGACAGACCCCCAGTTGCTCGCTTCGGCAACTCCGGTCGGTCCATCACTTCTTCCTGCCCACATATCTTAGGGTCCCCTGCTTCAGCTCTTTCCCTAGCCTCCATCACCATCGTCGTCACCCAGAAAACTCAGCTTCGCAGAACCGAGAAACATCATGTCCTCTCGTCTGATTGCTGCTCGTCTGGCTCGCGTCAACGCAGCTCGCATTCCATCGTCAGCTGCTCCATCGTCAAGTCTCGCTCGTCTGAACCTCGGCTCGCGATTCACTGGTGCGCCCACCTTGGCCTCTGGCTCAGCACGAGCAGTCAGGATGAGCTCCACCGCTGCTACCTCTCTCAACCCGCAACCGGCTCCATTGCGGACTCAGCCTCCCACGGCTCAGCAGGAACAGGCCGACTACGACGCCGCCGTCAAGCAGGTTCAGGAATGGTTCGACAGCCCTCGATTCAAGGGCATCAAGCGTCCCTACGGTCCCGAAGCTGTCGTCTCGAAGCGCGGCTCCATGCCCGTGATCCCGCCTGCCTCTTCCCTCATGGCCGACAAGCTCTTCCAGCTCTTCTCCGAACACGCAGCCAAGGGCACTCCTGCACACACCATGGGCGCCATCGATCCTGTTCAGCAGTCGCAGATGGCTCACAACCAGGAGGTGGTTTACGTCTCCGGCTGGGCTTGCAGCTCCGTTCTCACCACCTGCAATAACGAAGTCGGACCCGACCTTGCAGACTACCCCTACACCACCGTCCCCAACCAGGTCCAGCGTCTCTTCAAGGCCCAGCAGCACCACGACCGAAAGCACTGGGACGAGCGATGCCAGCTCACCCCCGAACAGAAGGCCAAGACACCTTGGGTAGAATACCTGCGACCCATCATTGCCGACGCCGATACCGGTCACGGTGGTCTCAGCACTGTCTTCAAGCTGGCCAAGCTCTTTGCTGAGCAAGGTGCTGCTGGTATTCACCTCGAGGATCAGCTTCATGGCGGCAAGAAGTGCGGTCATCAAGCCGGCAAGGTGCTGGTTCCCACTTCCGAGCACGTCAACCGACTCACTGCCACCCGATTCGCGTGGGACATTCTCGGCTCGGCAAACATCCTCATTGCTCGTACCGACTCAGAGTCTGCCAAGCTCATCTCGTCCAGCATCGACGCCCGCGACCACGAGTTCATCAAGGGCGCTTACAACCTGCCAGAGGGAACCAAGAGTCTTGCCGACACCCTTGCTTCCAAGGAGGCTGCGGGAGCATCAGGGCCTGAAGTCGATGCAGCGGAGAAGGCGTGGATGGACAAGTGCGAGCTGCTGACCTTCGACGAGGCTGTTGCCAAGCACAACGCTTCCAACAAGCAAGGCATCGAGGCGTACAGCAAGAAGGTCGCTGGCGGTGTCTCCAACGGTGAGGCTCGTGCGATCGCCAAAGAAATCTTTGGTGCTGAAGGTGTCCCCACCTGGTGCTGGGATGCTCCCCGCACCAAGGAAGGGTACTACCACTTCAAGGGTGGTGTTGCCCCCGCCATCAAGCGTGTCAAGATCTTTGGCGCCTACGCCGACATGCTCTGGCTCGAGACCAAGACGCCCGATCTCAAGCAGGCCCAGTCCTTTGCCGCCGACATCCACAACGATCTGCCCGGCAAGTGGCTCGTGTACAACCTCAGTCCAAGCTTCAACTGGAGCGCCCACGGCTTCTCGGACCAGGACCTCAAAAACTTTGTCTGGGATCTCGCCAAGTCTGGTTTCGTCTTCCAGCTCATCTCGCTTGCCGGTCTCCACTCGACGGGAACCATGACGTGTGAGCTGTCGCAGCGATTCAAGACGGATGGAATGCTCGCATATGTAGAGCTCGTGCAGCGTAAGGAGAAGGAGATTGGATGTGATGTGCTCACGCACCAGAAGTGGTCCGGTGCTGCGTACGTCGACCGCATGCTCCAGGCTGTCAGCTCGGGAAGCTCGGCGACGCAGGCCATGGGCGCCGGCAGCACCGAGCACTCCTTTTAGAAGTCTCTCCAATCAGTTATGATCATGCAATTTGATGTTCGACTCGGATCGCGATATCTTTTCGGCGGAAGTGTGGGCAGGTCAGGAATGAGTATCGATGATGCTTGTGAACCATCGAGTGAGCGGGTCTCGAATGAGGCTCTCGACGAAGTCCGACTTCCGGACTCACTTCTGGAAGACGGCGATTTTTTGAGCTTTCGCTCTCCACTTTTGGAAGCTTTGACGCTGTCACTCGATCAACCTCACTCACTACGTAGCGAGGTATCGGCGACAAGAGGCAATGCTGCGCTCGGCATGCAATGCAGTCAGGACTCGCTTCTGTGAGGCTGCCTTGTATCAGCCTCCGGCACTACGATGCTGCTGCGCGACGGCCTCTAGCTCCAGAATCGTTGAAGCGGCGAGGCACGCGTCTTCGTCGAGACAGCATCATGCGATCCGACCAAGCTCGGGTCAACATCGTCACTTGTCAGGCTCAGCAGCACGAAGACGAGCAGCACCAACTGCTTCAACTCATCTTTCGTCAGCCAAGTCAGATGCTCGTGATATCTCCAAGTTCGACCAGCTGGAGACAAGGACGTTCTCCATCATCAGCCATGTCGACCACGGCAAATCAACGCTTGCAGACAGACTGCTGGAGCTGACCGGCACGATACCGTCAGATGGCTCCAATCAGCAAGTCTTGGACAAGCTCAAGGTCGAGAGGGAAAGAGGCATCACCGTCAAGTCACAAGCAGTGACCATGGTGTACGACTACGATGGACCAAGAGAAGACTTCATCTCTGCATTCGATGACGGTTTCGCACCCAAGGCAGGCCGCTACCTGCTCAATCTCATCGACTGTCCTGGTCACGTCGACTTCTCCTACGAAGTCAGCCGGTCGCTCTCAGCATGTCAGAGCGCACTTCTCGTCGTGGACGCAACTCAAGGTGTACAGGCACAGTCCATCACCGTGTTCGAGCTTGCCAAGCAGAAGGACCTCGCAATCGTTCCCGTGCTCAATAAGAGCGATCTTCCCGCGGCTGATCCGGATCGCTGCTCAATACAGATGGAAGAGATCCTCGGCATCGATACGACCCTACCGGGGCAAGAGCCGCTCCTCATTTCAGCAAAGACAGGCAAAGGTGTTGACAGTGTTCTGCGAGCGCTGGTAGAGCGAACGAAGCCGCCACCTGGCGTCGAAGGTGGAAAGCTGGAGGGCAGAGAAGGGCCAGGATTCCGCGCACTCGTGTTCGACAGTTGGTACGATCAGTACAAGGGCGTCGTGTCGCTCGTGTCGATTGCCGACGGTGCCGTCAAGAAAGGCGATCGTATTACTTCGTGCCACACAGGCAAGCGGTACGAGGTGCTCAGCATCGGTGTCAACTCGCCCGACATGATCGCCACCGATGTGCTGCGCAAGGGCCAGGTCGGCTGGATCATCGCCAACATGAAGGACATGAGCGAGGCTCAGATCGGCGACACGTTCCATCTCGCATCGGAGAAGGTGGAGCCCCTGGAAGGATTCGCACCGACCGTGCCCATGGTGTATGCCGGCATCTTTCCCATCGAGACGACCGATTTCTTGAAGCTGGAAGAAGCGATTCAACGGCTTGCACTCAACGACCGATCAGTCACGGTGCAACGAGAGTCATCGATGGCCCTGGGTCAGGGATGTCGACTGGGCTTCCTCGGGCTTTTGCATCTCGATGTCTTCCGTCAAAGGCTCGAAGACGAGTATGGCCACGCTATCCTAGTCACAGCACCATCAGTGCCATACAAGGTTACATGGCGCGACGGTCGAGAAGAGATCGTGTCCAACCCTATCAACTTTCCCGACGACTCGGAACGCAAAGCCAAGGTCAACCTTCTGGAAGAGCCAATGGTGAGAGGCGTCGTTCGATGTCCCGAAGAGTACACCGGCGAGATCATGCAACTCTGCGCCGAGCACCGCGGCGAACAACTCGACGTCTCCTTCCCACCAACCGCATCGGCGATCCGATCCGTCCAAATGACCTATCGACTCCCCCTATCCGAGATTGTCACCGACTTCTTTGACAAGCTCAAATCGTGCTCGTCTGGCTTTGCCTCGTTTGAATACTCCGAAGACGGCTATGCAGCGAGCGATCTGGTCAAGCTCAACTTTCTCATCTCCAACACGGTGCTCGACTCGCTCTCGATCATCATGCACCGTTCCAAGGTGATGTACAACGCTCGACAGTGGACCAAGAAGCTCAAGGATATCATCCCGAGACAGCAGTTCGAGGTGTCGATCCAGGCGACGACGGGTAGCAAGGTGATTGCTCGAGAGACGCTGTCGGCGTATCGAAAGGATGTCACTGCCGGGTTGTACGGTGGGCACTACGAGCGAAAGTTGAAGCACCTCAACAAGCAGAAGGAGGGCAAGAAGAGGCTCAAGGCGCTCGGCGTGGGAAGGGTGCAGATCCCGACAGAGAAGTTCTTGGAGGTGTTGGATACCCGGTCCAAGGCAAAGTGACGTTGAAATACGATTTCGCAACATGTCCTGCATGCCATATGAACGCTGGTCAATGAGAAGTTTGTGTCACGTGTGAGGATGATTTGAGGAGGTGCCACTCATGCAACGACCTCTGTCATCAGATCGGAAAGATCCCTCACCCAAGGACGCGGAATGGCGTACGTGGGGTTGTCGACCGGAGCCAAAGACGTCGTGCGAGATGCGGGCGAGTAACGCCGAAGACTTGCCGAAAGTGGACAGGGCTCAAAAGCGCTCTACACGGCGGAGTGCGGACCGATGGATCCGACGGTTTCGGAGTTGATCGCGGCGGGAAAAGTTTTTGGTTGAAGCGGCGGTTCTAGAAGTCTGTCACTCCCTGGGGCCCGCTGCCCATCGGCGAACACTGGCCCCTCGCTTATTTCTCCCCTTCCCCCCACCCCCCCCCCTCCCACGCTACGCCTACCCAATGGTTCGCGTGGCTCGGTACAAGTATTGACCGACGTGCCTTTCTTCTTCTCTTCATTGCATGTGCAGCAAAGTTTCTCTTTTCGTTCTGCGTGAGCGGATCATTCCGTCGCCATTGCATATGAGACCATGCGGTGCTTTCCAGCCAAGACATTCATGCTCATACTGGCGAGACTGCGTTGTCGGATTCAGCCAGGCAAAGCAGTCGAGCATCACCCCCAAGATGTGCTACACAAGATCAATGACACACCAAGACGCCGTTCTCTCTCGAGCGAGAAGACGCACGAAGCCTGATCACATATGGAATCCTAAGAAGCAGACAACTTCTTGATGACCCACAACACACGGGCGGAAGTCAATGTCAAGGGTGATATGATTCGCTGGATCCTATCGCAGACTACAAGGTGCACATTCTGCAGCCTGCATTGGTTGACCGGTGTCCTGTCGCGTTGCTGTAATGCAGCTGGGTCGGCATTCATGGGCCGGAACCTGACCAATCAGCCTTGCCACATTGCACGACAGAGGCGAGAGGGTGGCCTGACAGCGTAGCTTGGTGCAGGCACTGGAGCGAGGCCTAATTCCGATCGACATTGCTCTGCATTCATGGTTCGACGGATGTCTCCGGTAGGACAAGAGTGGTTTAGCCTGCCGTTAGCTCTATTCGCCGGTCGAAAGGTTTCTAGCCTTTATGCCTTTGTGAGTGAGAGCTGGCTCTGGACCTGCCGCGGTGTGCCGCCGATTTGCGGCCGCCCGCCCTGCCGTTGGCTACGGCTCATGTTCAAAGTCAGACGGATCCAGCTCAAGCCTCCCTTCTCATCGCGACCTCGCATAGCAGACCAGCATTTGCCACTCTTCCTCTCCTTCGGCGTGCTCGCAAAGTAACCTAGTGGTACTTGTGCAAGCGACCTGCAGCTTTTTTTGCTGACGCTTCTTTCCGTTCCTTTCCGGTTCTCTGCGCTCGGCCCTCGAGATCGAGAACAATGATGTCCCCTCGCCCCAGCCTGCCTCCTCAACGATGCTTTGTTTCCCCACACCCCAGAGGTATCCTGATTGCGGAGAAGCGTCGGCCAAGCTAAGTCTGGGGAAACAGGAGCGTAGGTCGAGCACCGGTGTCTCTGAGAGGAGATGCTGCTGCACTGCAACCCAATGACAGCGAAACTGATGCGGGTGCCCCAAAATGTCGTTGGACCACCGGTCGAGGTCGCACTAGAGGCGCAAACTTGGCTCCAGACCCTCTCTGCCAGTGCCTGCCCCGCAAAGCGATTATGGCATCGCTTGTGTGACTGTATTGCTCCCGCCTCTCTGCATGATTCGACATGAGGACGGCCGTTCCTGGTCTGTACGATTTCACCGATGGTCGCGCGGGACGCTGTCGTTCCGCTGTTCGACATGACCAACTTGACCGGCGCCTTGTCCGTCCCTGCGGATGAGTAAACGACTGATCGAGTGCCTGTAATGCACGTCGGTGGGCTGTACATGGTCGAGACTTGGTGCTCCCAAAGTGGGGTCCCCGTCTTTGCCTTCAAATGACCTTTTAGCGTCGCAAGCAATTCCTCCCCTCCTCCCAGAAGTGTATAAGAACTGACGCTTGGTCTTGGTCCCATCATTGCCCTTCCCCGCACCAACTTTCTTCCCCTTCCTTCCGCCCTTTTCCATTCTGCGTCCATCTTCGGTTCTGATTCGCAGTAGACTCTACCCTCTCTTGTATCTCGACTCGGCTGCGTCCGCCCTTGCTACACCTTTGCCTCCTCTGCACCTGAACTCGTCACCATGTACATCCCTTCCAAGTTCGCCCACTTCTCCGAGACGCCCAAGTCGGCACTCAACTGGCGTCTCGCCCTTGCCGTCGTTGGCATGGGTCTTCTCGGTGCCTCGCGTGGTATCGACGAGGGTCTCATCGGCGGTATGATCTCCCAAAAGACCTTCGAAAAGGACTTTGGCATCCCTGCCAAGTCCAACAAAGAGTCCAACGTCACCGCCATGGTTCAGCTCTTTTCGGTTCTCGGCGCCATCCTCGGCTACCCCATCTGCGAGCGCCTCGGTCGTGTTCGCGGTGCTCAGATCGCTTGCGCTCTCGTACTCCTCGGAAGCGCCCTCTGGGCTGGCAGCAGCGGTCACTACGCTATGCTCCTCGTCGCTCGTGCCATCGCCGGTGTCGGTGTCGGTCTCACCCCCATCGTCGCCCCCATCTTCCTCGTCGAGGTCGCGCCCAAGCAGATCCGTGGTCTTTGCACTTCCGTCTATTCCTTTAACGTGTATCTCGGTAAGTTTTCTTTTTTTAAAAACAAATAAGGCCGCGAAGGGCTTCTTTGCTCGTCATCATCGAGCACTTCCACTAACACCATCTCAATCCGCTCTTCTCGGCACCGTCTCGTACGCTCCTTGCAGGCCTGCTTCTTGGCTACTGCACCAATCTTGGCGTTAAGACGCACGTTAACGCGAAGACAAACGCTATCTGGCAGGTGCCCCTGTCTCTGAACTTTGCTCTCCACACTGTTGTGCTGGTCTTCCTGCTCTTCCTCAAGGAGTCTCCACGATGGCTCATGATGAAGGGCCGCGTGGATGACGCTTCGACCTCGCTTGGCTGGTACCGTGGCATGCAGCCCCGCGAGCAGGCCTTCGTCGAGGAGTACGAGCTGATCGCCGACTCTGTTCGTCAGGAGAAGGAGGCCACCGACGGACTTGGATTCATGGGCAAGGTTCGCGAGCTCTTCCTCAACAAGAACAACCAGTTCAAGCTGGTGCTCTGTGTGCTGATCCAGATCCTTGGTCAGTGGCAGGGACCTGGTGCACTTTCGACCTACGCCAACCGTATCTTGACTCTGATCGGTGTTCACGACAGCAAGGGATACGTCATGTCGGCTGGTTTCGGAGCGGTTAAGCTGTCTGCTGGTATCCTCTCTTCGTTCTTCCTGATCGATCTGTTCGGTCGTCGACGCACGCTCTGGGTCTCGACTCTGTTCCAGGGTCTCGCCATGCTCTGGGTTGCCATCTACCTTGGCGTCTACATCGACCACAAGCACGCCGCCAACAAGGCCGCCTCGGAAGCTGCGATTGCCGGTATCTTCATCGCTGGTGCCTCGTGGTCTGCTGGTGGTAACCTTGCTCAGTACCTCATCAACTCGGAAATCTTCAGCCTCGACGTTCGTGCTCTCTCTGCATCGTTCGTTATGGCCTTCCACTTCCTGATGCAGTACAGCACCACGCGAGCTCTGCAGCCCATGCTCAACTCGCCGCTCAAGGGCGCGGGTACGTTTGCGGTGTTTGCCGCCATGTCGCTGGTGGTGGCTCTTCCGGTGTACCTCTTCTTGCTGCCCGAAACGTCGGGCCAGAGTCTGGAGAGGATCGACGAGCTGTTCGACTTGCCTTGGTACAAGATTGGAAGGGCCAGCCGACGACCGGTGCGCGACGAGATGCCTTCGCACTCGATGCCTGCGGCGCTCGAGTCGCAGTGGCAGCGCGATGGGATCAGTGCCCCCATCGACGACAAGGAGAAGGACAAGGCCGAGGACTATGCCTCGGCTCAGCCCGCTTACAATATTCGCGATGCCAAGTAAGATGCTTCCAAAACGAAACCAGGACTGCTGTGCCAAGTCTCGAGGTAGCCTCGGTTCCATCATGTCTATGTACTTCTAGTCACGATCAATGCTGCATTTTTTTGACGGGTAGCTCACCTCGACGTGTGCATTGCGAGCGTCAAATCTATAGATGCGGGGTTGAGACAGGCCTACAGCCGCACAATTGAACAGCAGCGAGCCAGTCACATGAGCTTGGTGGATGCGTCTGCCAGGACCTGCGTGTGTCGAATTCGGGAGTCGGCCAACGCAGATCAGGCACATGGGCATGCGCGGGGACAGCCATGGGAGGTGGCAAAAGCGAAAGGAGGCGAGCCTCGCTTCGAGCAGATGGCCATCCGGGATGCGCCAAGCTTTTGTCGATGGGCGTCAATACAGCGGACGGTCGGAAGCAGCCAATCCGACAGCAGAGATTCGAGAGGCGAACCAGCATCAGACAGACGGACGACGCGGTGCCGGTCAACTGAAGTTGTTGTTCGAAATTGGCAATGCCCCGTCAGCTCTGTCGCTCTCCAACTCGGTGGAGCTGGATCTCACTAGCATGTCTAGGCTCAAAGCAAGGAGGATGGCTGGAACCGACATTCTGGCTTTGCTTTTGAACTGCATCTCGGATAGGCATGAACATGCTAGGCACACTCGGCTCAATCCAAGCGAGCGCCAAAGGGATGACCAAAAAACAAAAAGTTTTATCGTCAAGGTGGGGAAAGCGGATGAGGTCTTTCCGAAAGTCAGACGACGTGTTCGGTCTATGTTCTTCCGCATGTCGCGCCTCAGCTCTGTGGAGACGAGCTCAGGAACGGGAACGAGCGCATCCAATCATTTCCAAGCCCCAGGCGGTGGGAGTAGCGCCTGAAGCTGGTCGGATAAGACGGTGGGAAAGGTGGCAAAACTTGTCGAATGCTATTGTTTGGTCGGAAGATGCGATAGGTTGACCCGGAAGATCCTAATGGGATGAGCGAAGGCACTGCAGCTGTCTCACGCAAGCGACTCGAGTAGATTAGATTTTGCACGCTGAACGAATCAGATGGCAGCAGCGGGGCCGGGGCCGTTTTATTCGCGATCCAATCGGACGCCGCCGTCACATTGGAGCCAAGCCAAGACCGACAGCGGCCAACATACTAGTCTAGCAGCTTCTTAGCTTTATTCTCGTCTGCTAATGAATGCTTTCGGATGACCCTGTGCCGTTGGAACACATTCCTTCGCCTCCGCAGTCACATCCATGCTGTTGTTCGCTTCTGCCGAAGTCTAGCCAGGGGCGGCAGAGTCGGACGACGATCCGGCTTCCCATGAATTTGGCGTGGGACCTTTTTTTTTTTTTTCTTCTTCTTTGGATCACAGTCACAATCACACATTGTCTGGTTACCCACTCGATCAATCACAAATCACACTTTTTTGGGCGGGTCAAGATCAGTCAGATGCGTGGCGCTCCACATTTCCGCAAGACGACCTCTTCCTTTGCTCAGCCTTCATCTCATCCTTGTCCTCCGACCCCATCCACCATCATCAGCAGCAGCTTCCGCATTCAACGCAACATCCCGTTCCCTCCTTCGCAGGCACTCTCGACGGTAGCTGGCACGCGCTCCGTCCGAAAGGCTTGAGTTGGCGACTAAGTCCCACATCGCCTCTCATCGACCTGATAGTCGCATACGGACTGCCTCCAGCATTGACGCCGTGACGACTCGGCTGGGATGGCACCGGCCATGAAAACTCATCTTCCTGATGAGATCGTCGATCACATCCTCCATCTAGCATGCACACTACCACCACTGCGCACCGACGACTTTCGTGAGCCATCCGACTTTGATGCAAACAGGCTCAGGGCTCGCTCCTCGGCTCCCCATCTCGACGTTCGCACCACCCTCAAGCTTCTCCTCCTCTCGCCCCAGCACTACCCTTACATCGCATCCATCCTATACAAGGGTCCTCGGCTCTCAGATCCCATCAGTCTTTCGCTCTTCGCCCGCACACTCACAAACCGCCCAGCTCTCGGTCGACTCGTCCAGCATCTCTGGGTCGGTCACACCTACCAAGGCGAAGGCATTCCCCCCAATGCGCTCACCTTTGGACTCGGCGGCTGCCAGACCGCATACAATCTCAACGCAGATCTGGCCACCATTCAAGACGTGCGGAAATGTCTTGCGCAGGGTATTGCCCCTTCTAATCTGCTCTCACCCGCCTTCGAGAAGAGGATAGCACAATGGGCGGCTCAGAATGTGCAAGCCAACATTCGCACCATCGACCCCTCGCGAGCACCACGAGGCATTCATATCGACGCTCCTGGCTCGGGCGATCGCGACAATAGGGGTTGGAATTCCATCGGCGTCGACGAGTGGGTCCTCCGTCTCTGGGACGGGCGTGATCTCGTCAAACAGTTCAGAGAAGTCGCGAAGCGTGCCTTCTTCCTCGAACTCAAACGTCTTTCCTTCCGAGCCTCTTCTAGCCGATCGTCCTCTGCTTCGTCTTCACGGACGCATTCGTCCACCGCTTCTCCGCGCTCCGCCTCTCCAGCATCGGCACCAAAGTCAACGGCTGCAGGAAGCGCCAGCCTGCTCGACACCGATATGGTCACGCCTTTCTCCGCTCGAGGCGCAGAGCAACGTATTCCTGGTACCGACCACGACCCACTCGATTGGGCCGATGCTGAGCGTGCCCCTCAACCCAACACCTCCCGCACCCTCGACAACGACGAACCGATCTATTCCGAAGAGATGGACCTCGACGAGATCGACGCCGAGCGTGATCGCTGCTTTGCCGAGATGGGCGTACAGAAGCCAGCCTGGCGTTCTCAGAACTGGTCCGAGATCGCAAAGGTCGGTGATCAGAAGGTCGAATGGTGGGTAGTCTGGCTCTTGGCAAAGACACGCGCTCGCGCTCGAATCGTGGCCCGTCGAGTCTGGCACGCCGACTCTGCCCAAGATCCCAGACTGCGCACTTGGCGAGCCCTTCGTCCGCGACCAGAGCTGCACACCAAGAACCACTTTACGCATCCCACCCTCTTTGCCCGCTCGGGCGCCAGTCACTTGCTCGTAGGTGGAGCGCCTCCTCCCACGAGGCAAGAACTCTACGGTGGACGTCACACTGATCTCGATGGCATGTCCGACTCGGACACCGACTCTGCGTCCGATGCCGACTCTTACACCGATGGGAGCGACTACGACTCCGAGATGGAAGCATCCACCACCCGCATGGACATGTCCATCGTGCGCGAGCCACCATCCTCGCAATCAGATCAGCATACCAGCAGTCGCCGTCCAGCAGCATCTTCTTCATTGGCTTTGCCCGAGTTCTTCGAGACCGAGCAGCAGAAGCCGGAGGATCCCGCCGATCTGTGGGGCGGCGACTACAACTTCGCCAACGGCAACGAAAGGGCAGGAGCCGGCAACAGCATCTTGGGCTCCCGTGGTGGCATGTTTGGGTTCGATTCCGCCCTCCGCACCGGTCTTCTGGACGAGCCCGAGACAGGACTCGACGACGGTACCGAGTTCGCTAGCTTGCAAAGGGACAAACAGCGCAGACGCAACGAGGAGGATCGTCTATTGTCGGAAATGACGCTAGGCTCGATCTTGCAAAGTTTGAGGACGGTCATGATGCTGACACCGCGACTCAAGGACTTGGCCCTCGACGGGGTACTGGAGCGCAGCATCGCTGGTCGTCGGGCTATGTGCAACATGGGCAAGCTCAAGAGCCTCTCGCTCGGTCCTCCGCCACCCTACTGGAGCTCTCCGCTGCTGTTTGGTCATCCATTCAAGACGACACGCCGGGAGAAGCTAAGCTATCATCAGAGGACGCATGGCTCGACCAGCCACGACTTTGCCACCGACGACGGTCGGTCTCAGAGCATTTGGCCCTTGCCTGGCGTCCTCATGCCTTCGCCAGCCTTCTCCACCTTGCGCACCCTCCACATCTCGGGTTGCATGCTCTTCCCCGCCGAGGCTCGAGCCGTGGGTGGCCTGGGTGGACAGCTCCCCAGCCTTCGTCACTTCCGGTGGTCGCTTTGGCAGCCTCACGTCGACGGTCATCCCGTCGGCGTCGTCGAGACGCTGTGCGCTATCCTCGACATTCCAACGCCCGAAGAAGAAGCCGCGGCAGCCGCAGCCAGCGCCAGAGCGACCGCAATCGAGGGATCCAGTTCCGGATTCCGCTTTGGCCCATCTACATCCAGCTCTGGCACCTACCGCGAGATCGGCGATCGAAAGCGACGTCGACGACACGGTGACGTACGACGTCGATCCAACCCTTTCAGCACCAGTGCCTCGGCGATGACCGATTCGGGCCTCTCTTCCTCGCTCGGCAGCAGCACCGGGGGTGGCGGATCGCACGAGGCGAGCATGTATGCTCTCGTCACACGCAAGCGCAAGCTTCGCTCCGTCTACGTGACGCTTCACCCCACCGACCAGGCTATCTTTGCACGCAAGGCTCCTGCAGCGCTGCGCTACGACACACGCCTTACGTTGGAGACCGCCAAATGCAAGAATGTTGAGGACAACTTGGAGGAGATGCAGCGATGGTGGGAGTGGGAGAGCGGCATGCTGCATTTCAAGCCCACCGTGTCGAATCTGGATGCGATCACTCAAGCGGCAAAGCGCAAGCAGATGGCAGGGCCGCCAAGCTCGTTATCGGCGCAAGAGCTCAATGCGGATCACAGTGGCATTCAGATGGATTTGCGGCGGGCGATGGATACCGATCTTGAGCTGGGGTCTCGGTCGTAGCCTCTGCTCAGTAGTGTTAGCATATTTGGCTTCAAGCATGGGATCAATGTCAACAGCATATACCCAACAAGTGTTGCGATTGTGTGAGATAGGCCCATCCAGCTGTCCGTCTAAGCAATGACCTGTGTCTGAGCGGCTGAAGAAGTCTCGACAACGGAGCCAAAAATGGGCGCAGCACCAGAGGCGTCTAGCAAGCGTCTTCCTGCAGTGTGGCGGCTGGGCATGTGACAACGGCCACCAGATTGCCAGCTGTTCGGATCTCTCTTTTCCGGCTGATAGCAGACCGGCGATCTCTGAGCGAGAAGCGTGCGGCATTCTCTGTGAGGCAGAAGAAAGGAGGCGCCGTGGTTGAGTGGAGGGCTTGTGCTGCAATCAGCCGCCTCAAATCCACGGCTTCGAGAAACACCCAGCGAGGGAAGCTTTCCAGAATCGAAGTGAGGCGAAGGTCAACTGCTTTCAGGCTTCTTGTAAGCAGCTTCGAGCTTCGGCAGAGGCAAAGCAGTGCCAGGCGCGCGGCCGAAGGTCGACTGCATGAATTCTTGGGCAGCCGCGCTTCTTTGTTCGACAGGCGGAGTTTTTTTATTCTCGGCTTCTGGAAGCCTGGCTCGTGTGATACCGCCTCACCTTTCCGAGGGATCATTCATTCGAGCGCTTCGAACAAAGCTTTGTCGCGAGCCTTGATGAGTCGCGAATGTGTGTGTACAGGCTGCTCGACAGTCGACTGAGACAGCCGCGATGTGGATGTGCTAAGAACGGAAACCGATGGTGTCAGGGTGCATCGCAAGTGAGCCTTCCGATCAAAAATAAACGTTAGGCGAGATCGCGGAGGGACCTCTGCCGGTCAAATCATCGACGAGCAGCAATCAGTAGCTTCGCTCGCTTGTGCACCCCCTTGCTGCGACTCCGCCGGGACCGCCCCCACTGCGAACCGACGATTCGAAGCTGCCCAATTATGCACCAACTGCCGCAGTCGCCTGATCGTGAGCTAGATTAGCTCGCTTGCAGTGGTGCGAGCCTCTGTCATCTGTGCTTTGCAGAACCCCTGAATCTTCTCGCATTGACGCTAGTGGTACGATTGTCGGACATGACGGTCTGGAGCCTATCAAGTCGCTGAAGTGTATGTGCAAGTTCCATTTTTGTGGCAAAGCGTTCGTGGTTCATATATGGATGCCTCGTTGCATACGTTCGTCCCCTTCTCAATCGCCCCTCATCTAGACCATCCCTTTCTCTTCTAGAAGAGCTTCAAAGCTTAGACAACATGAAGCTCCTTGCCTCTGTCCTGCTGCTGGCAGGCGTCGCAGTGTACGACACCTGCGCTCGCGGTCTTCAGCATGTCGGCAAGCTCCAATCCAACTACGTCGACGCTCACCAGCGTGCGGCCGACCGAGCCTCTCGCCTGCTCTCCACTAAGCAGACCCACTCTGCTGTCACCACCAACATGCACCTCAACAACAAAACTCAGCCGTTCTACGTCAACGGTACTGGCGTACCCGAAGTCGACTTTGACATTGGCGAGTCCTACGCCGGACTCATGCCGATCAGCTCGAACCCGGACGAAACTCGCAAGCTGTACTTCTGGTACTTCCCTTCCAAGAACCCCGCTGCGAGCAACGAGATTACGATCTGGATGAACGGTGGTCCCGGATGTTCGTCGTTGGAGGGATTGAGTCAGGAGAATGGACCTTGGATTTGGCAGTATGGAACGTACAAGCCGTTGCCGAATCCGTGGACCTGGCAGAATCTTACCAACATGGTCTGGGTCGAACAGCCTGTCGGTACGGGCTTCTCGCAGGGCACGCCGAACATCACTACGGAAGCAGAGTTGGCGGAACAGTTTAAGGGATTCTTCCGCAATTTCGTGCATACTTTCGATCTGCGAAACCGTTCGGTCTACATCACTGGTGAATCGTACGCAGGCCAGTACGTCCCTAACATCGCAAGCAGTATGTTGGACGAGGAGAACAAGGAATACTTCAACGTCACCGGAATCATGATCTGGGACCCCTCAATCAATCAAGACGCGATCACAGAACAAGTACCTACCGCCTCCTTCGTTGATTACTGGGGCGGTCTCTTCCCGTTTAACGACACAATCAAAGCTCAGATCAAAGACATGGATGAAAAGTGTGGATACACAAAGTACCTCAACGAGCACCTTACCTTCCCTCCTAAGGGCAAGTTCCCTGACCCACCGGCAACAACAGACGAATGCGACATTTTCGACTTTGTCTACAATACTATCTTCGATATTAACCCGTGTTTCGATATCTATCAAGTAGCAACAACTTGCCCCATCCTCTGGGACGTCAATGGAGGCCCAGGTAGCGGCGACTACCTCCCTCCGGGTGCATCGATCTACTTCAACCGAACGGATGTTAAGAAGGCTATCAATGCACCCCTCAACACCACCTGGTCGGAATGTTCCGCAGGAAACGTCTTCAACACCAAGTCCGGTCTCGACCAGGGCGCTCAAGACGGCCACTACAGCTCGACGACTGTTCTGCCGGGAGTCATCGATAGGGTTGAAAGGACAGTCATCGGACACGGAATGCTCGACATGGTCCTCCTCATGAACGGCACCCTTCTGTCGATCCAGAACATGACCTGGGGCGGCAAACAGGGGTTCCAGCAACCTATCACGGACGACTTCTATGTACCCTTCCATAACGACGAACAGCAAGGAACGGTTGCAGCGGCCGGAATAATGGGCAAGACCAGGACAGAACGAGGCCTTTCGTTTGTCACGATCGACTTGTCGGGCCATATGGTGCCACAATATCAACCTTCCGCGGCGTTCCGACAGCTTGAATTCCTTCTAGGACGCGTAGACAGCCTGTCGAGCAAGCAGCCGTTTAGCTTCTATGATAACGGCCTGGTGGCGGAGAACTCGGCGATCTCAGAGAGGCGAGCGGTGGCAGAAGAGAATAGCGCAAAGGATCTGCAGAAGCGGCAGTTGCAGTACAGGGGCTTGGCCCAGCCCGAGATCAGCCAGATCCTCGCAGACTTCCCCTAGTTCACCCAGATGCTCATTGATCTTCGTGTAGACCACCCTTTGACATGCTCGTAGAGGTGGACAAACAATGCAATAGCATTTAGACACTCGATGACGAGGCTAGACAGGTCGTTGCGAGACGTTCACGAGAGCCAGAGGGCTGGCTGTCAGAGATCGCCCGCCAAATTTGACAGCTTCTGCTGCCGGAAAAAAAAAAAAAAAAAAAAGAAAAAAAGTGAGTTTTCCGACGTCTCGCACAAAGCTTTGTCGGCCTCGGCCCCATCCGAGCCGGTCGGTGGGACGAGAAGCTTCAGGCACGACTTTTGCGAGTCGCTGCTGTTTGGTTCCTGAGTCGTGCCAGCTTCTCGTCGCTCGCTCGAATGTCAACGCGACGATGCTTTGTGCGGGCATCACGAGAGAGCTCAGTCGTGCTTCACCTATTTGAGCGTCGGTCGAGTGCTACGACTCAACATCCTCACACAAGCAGACGGCCACACGTTCCGCCAAATCTGCTCCACGCAGCCCAGACTCAATCGACGCTTGTTGCCGCTGCTTCATCTTTCTCCTATGTACCTTCCACCGGCCCTCTGCGTTCAACGAACACGACGCTGATTTTTCTCCCACATCTGGCTGCTTTCACTCACAGCTGTCTCCGCTCGTCGATCAGGGCGCTCGCTGCCGCCGCGAACTGGACCCCTCTCTGCCGCTTCTGGTCAAGCGTTCCTTTCGATTCAATTACCACACAGCAGGCGCAGTGACAGAGTTGCTTCGAGTGAGATGAGATGCGGAGAGACGAGATGCTCAAGAGAGCTGCTTGCCAAGGAACTCCTTCCACGCCTGCTGATCGAACGACGAAGAGATGCTACCCTCCACCAGACCGTTCCAGAGGCAAGTCGGCGTGACATGGATACCATTCTGACGTCCAAGCTTGACGCAATACTTCAGCTCGGGCACGACTTGACTTCCACCATTGCCTTCCTTCTCGACGCGAATGAGGTTCTTGACTGACTGACCCAGCGGTGTGCCCTGCAAATCCCTGTGGATTGCCTCCTGTTTGCGCTTCTTCGGACCCTCTCCAACAGTCTCGATGGCCAGCGTTGCGAGTTCTCCACGGATCTGATCAGGCGCCTTGCCTCGAGCGGGACCGTCAAAGAAGCGTTCCTGCTCCTTCATCAGCTCCAACGAGTAGAGCCAGAATGCGTTGCGGTCGGGTATGGCTGTGATGGTGGGGTCTGTGAGCGCGATTTTGGCGACGGCCAGAGCTGATTCGTGGAGCAGGGTGGAGCTAGAGTGCCATGGTTGCGGGTAGGGCCGGATGACAATGCGGACCTTGTCCCTGTATTGGGCCGAGTCGCCGATGACGAGGGGGAGCAGGTGCTCGTTGACGCCTTTGAGCTGCTTGGCGCTGAACGGACAGAGGTAGTCGAGGAAGAGCTCGAGGGTGTTGGGTGCGGTCAACGAGCCGATCGACAGAGCCTGGAGCGAGGGAGGAAGAGCCATGTTTGCGATATGATGGTGTGGTCGTGTTGGTCGAAGGGATGGCTAGAGAAGCGAGATGAAGAGCGACTCGAACAAACAGCATGACAACCTTTTGACGCTTGTCCTCCACTTGCCGCACGGTCCGATCGAGTGTTATCGTTGCCGCTTTTGACGTGATTCGCTGGCCCGGTGGATTTTTTGCAGAGTGTGAGATCACAAGTAAAATCTAAGGTGTTAGACTGTCAAAGCTGCAACACCGACGAAAAAGCCCTGGCTGTGCCGAGACCCTAGATAGGATTTTAGAGCGCGCCCCGTGACCGAGAAGACCCTGCCTGCCGCATTCTCTCTTCGCCGGCCCCACGCCCAATTGGGTCCCGCGTCAGAGTGACTGTGTTGGGCGTTCACTTTGTGGCTGACAACTTCATGAGTTGGCCGAAGCGAGGCTATGCGGTCTCGACTCGCTCCATCACAGATCGTCCCTTTGCCCTCCATCATCACTGCCATCACCGTCTCGTCGCTTGATTGCCGCACCTCATCTACGCAAAGATGCCGTCTTCAAGGAGCAAAGGCCCCATCAAGAGGCATCATGCCTTCCACGGTGTCATCATGGTCTTCGGTTGGCTTCTGCCTCCTCTAGCCGTACTCATTCGATTCGGTGTCGGGCTCGACCTGTTCATCAACATCATCTGCACCATCTGCGGCTACATCCCCGGCCATTTCCACAACTTTTGGATCCAGAACATCCGAAACAACAAGAACGCGCGACACTCGCCCTCGTGGGCTGTCAAATACGGTCTCGTCAAGGACTACCGTACCAAGCGCACTGCCAACGGCTGGTCCGACCGATACGGAGACTCCGCCACCGAGTGGCAGAATCAGGATGTCATCGTCGACCCTCTCACGGGGGAGACTCGCCGCGATCCCGAGTCGGCACGCAAGACGGGCAACATCCGCGCTGGAAGCCACTTCCTCTCGCCCTGGGCGGACAATGTCGACGACAGCCCGCGTGCCGAACGCGAGGATCCCTACGCCGATGAGAGGAGACAGAACGCGGGTCGCGCTGGGAATGTGGTGCGCGATCCCATCACGGGCGCGGTGATGGACGATGGAGGACGCGGCGACGCCAACTCGCTCTCGCGATCTAGCTCAAGGAGGAGTCTCGGCAGCCGATACGCCGAGCGTTACGCCATCGGTGCTGGCAACGACACCAAGGCATCGTCCAGAAGCTCGCTCAGCTACGCCAATGATGCACGCGACAGCAACACGGGTAGCAAGTGGGGTCGATCCAACTCGTCCAAGTCCAAGAAGAAGGACCGATGGGCACGAGAAGCCGAGGTACTCGGTAACCCTGCTCAGCAGTCGTACGCGTCCGACAACTATGGTCTCGATGACAGCTCTCGCAACTACAACGGCAATGTTGGCGTAGGCAACCGCAGCAGTCGTATTCGGGATCCCCTCAATGATCGACATGATTTCTGAAGGGTCTCAACCAACACAACCAATCTGTAGATATTACCGGCTCGGCGTCTTACGGTCACTATTGCAAATCACTCCTCATGCAAGCAGTCTGGCACGAACTTTGAGATCAGCGACAGGCAAGCCATGTCGATTGTTCGATTCATTGAATCATATCTACAATGAGGGTGAGGTGATAGAGGGCGGTTGATCTATAGGTGATCGATACGAAGTGTACGATCGGCTGCTTATGAGAGATGCGACTTAGCGCTGGGCACGGGCGGGAGCAGCGGCGGGAGCAGCAGGCTTCTTGCCCGGCAGATCCTTCTCCTCGATAAAGAACAGCGCAACAAAAGCCAGCAGACCGGCACCGGCGATGGCGAGGAAGACGGTGTGCATCGACTGCTCGTACGCGCCAATCGCCGCGAGACGGAGCGGCTTGCTGAGCTCCTTGATCGTGCTCACATCCTGACGGATAGCCTGGATGACCTTGTGAGGGATGTCGGTCTTTTCCAGGTTCCTCTGCAGGCTGTTCTGCAGGATAGCACTGGAAAGCGAGATACCGAGCACCGAACCGGTGGCACGGAAGAGGTAGGTGACGCCGGTAGCCGCCGCCATGTCCTTGGGATCGACCGAGGCGATCAGCGCGACGAGGGTGATGGTGAGGATCGAGCCGTAGGCGGCACCACCCCAAGGCATGGTGGCCCAGTAGAAGAACTCGGACGTTCCTCTGTGCCAGAAGCACATCATGAGCGGACCCAAGAAACCGAAGAATCCGCCCAGCAGCAGCATCTTGCGGTATCGTCCCGTGCGAGCCATAATCAGACCACTGCCCAAACTGCAGCTCGACGCGATAATCGCGTTCGGGATGAGATGCAGACCGGCATACGACTTTGCCGTCTGCTCGACATTCTCGAAGTAGTTGGGCACGTTGAAGATGATTCCGAACTGCGACATGGTGATGAACCAGCAGGCGAGGGCGACAAAGCCGGGCGTGCGGTTGAAGAGCACCGACATGGGCATGAGGGGTTCGCGCGCGACGAAGCGCTCGACGAGGACGAAGACGACCAGCGTTGCGAAACCGCCGATGAGAGAGCCGACGACGAGCTTGTCGGACCACTCGCGCTCGTTGCCGCCTAGGCTGAGACCGACAAGGATCAGCGTGACCGACGTGACGAGGGAGAGCGAACCCAGAGCATCGATGCGCTTGATCTTCTCGATCATGCTACCCGGTCCAGCGGGAATGTCGATCTTCCACGAAACGACGACGAAGTGCACGACGCAGAGGGGAACCTGGATGAGGAATGCCCATCGCCAGCCGAGACCCCCGTCGGCGAGTGCACCACCAAGAGGACCACCGAGAGCAGCACCGGTAGCGTAGACGAGGTTGCCCAGACCCTGCCAAGTCCCTCGCGCCTTGAGGCTGACAAGATCGCTGGTGACGAGCGTGGCCATGGTGGTCAGTCCACCACCGCCAATACCGGCGATGGCTCGGGCAGCGCACAGCTGCCAGAAGGTCTGGCTGAGACCGCAGAGGAGCGAACCGATCAGGAAGATGGCCGAGGCAAACAGCGTGGCGGGCTTGCGACCGAAGATGTCGGAAGCTCGGCCGTACAGAGGCTGAAAAGCGGTCTGGGTGAGCAGGTAGCTGGTTCCGAGCCAGCCGACCTCCTTAGATACGCGGAATTCAGAGCCGACGGCAGACAGGATGGTAGCGACGATGGTACCGTCAAGGGCGGCGAGGAAGGAGCCGATCCACATGGCGCCCATGATGACCCAGATATCGGCGCGAAGAGCGGGCTCTTCAGGCTCCTCGGCGATGGCGGGGACGTTGGCGACGGAGAAATGGCTCTGATCGAGAGGCACGAAGGCGGACGAGTTGGGGTCGACACCGTGGGCGGCGCCCTGGATGGCGCTGAAGGCCGACTCCTGTGCGATGGCATCTTCTTCTTCGGCAGTGAGGTCGGGGCGACCGATGCTGGCAGCGAAGCTGGGACGGTGTCGTGAGACGGATCCGGTCCTCTGCTGACCCAGCAGCGGGGTACGCTCGGCTTGCGTAGGAGCCATGGTGAACGATAGTGATACGTTGACGATGGATGTAGGGAAGGGGGATAGGGGAGAAAGCCAAAGCTCGAAGGAGGGGTATCTATCAGACTGGCCTCGGCGTCTCACTACTAGGAGGGCTTGTACGACGGCGGTCGACTAGTGTATCCGAGCATGCGGCACAAGGCTTGCCTCGTACAGGGAAGCGAGGTGATGCACGACAAGCAACACGAACTTCGGAAGAACGAGAGGAAAATTTGCCATTCCTGCTCCGACGGCAGTCGAACGATAACAAAAGTGCACACACCACAATGATAAGCTCTGCCGCCCGACCTCGTGCTGCCGATCATGGCCTCTTTCGCGGCGTCAGGATCGTCGCAACAGCCCCATCTTCACTATACGAGCAAGCCGTATGCCGCGTCCACTTTCAAGGATTCACATCATCAACAAGGACTTCAAGACGAGGTGGCCATCTCGTCCAATCCACCTCGATAGGCGGGAAGCTTTCTCACTGGTGCGGCTACGGGTGTGTCGGACTCGCATCCAAGACAGCCTGCAGCTGCACGGACACGAGGTTATCGACGTCAGAGAGGGGAAAAAGTTAAGAAGTTCGTTCGCTCCTCGAGCCACCGATAAGCCTCTTTTTGGCAGTGGGGCCACGGCCACGGCCAAACTCAAACAAGACGCACGGACTTCTCCGCAAACCGAAAAAAGTTGTTCCGAATTTGCGGTCGAGGAGGGGCAGAGCTGATGAGCAGGAAAGCAGGTAGATCGACCCGATGTCGATCTGTTAGGCCGATTACTGATGCTCTCGACTGATGAAAAACAAATCATACGCCCGTGCGACGGACCTTGCGGCAATGCAACTGATGGAAGAAAGCTCGACAATGACGAAACTGCAAACGCCGGTGATCTGCAAACTGCGCTGCGGGAATAAGCAGCCTTCGATGCCAGGCTAACTCCGAAGAACCACAGGAGAAACAACGCCGAAGGTTGTGGATCTTCGTGAGACTGCTGTTTGAGTCCAGCCATTGAACAGATGCTCTAACTTAGTGTGATTGCTTGAAAGATATAAGCGCGCCTGACCCTCCTTCCCCTCGCCCCATCGTCTCACCATACTCGAAACGGATCCTAACATAATGAGCGGCACACACAAGTTCTACACCCTCCCTGAGCCTTCCGCTCGCGACGGCTTCTCCTCCCTGAAGCTCAAGGAAGGCCCTATTCCTAAGCCCGAGGCTAACGAGGTGCTGATCAAGGTCCACGCCGTCTCGCTCAACTTTCGTGATCTGATCATCTCCAAGAACCAGTACCCTCTTGTCCTCAAGCAAGGCGAGATCATTCCTGTCTCGGATGGCGCTGGTGAGGTCGTCTCGGTCGGCAACAAGGTGACCAAGTGGAAGCAGGGTGACCGCGTCGCTGGCATCTTCACGCAAGCTCAACAGCATGGCTCAACTCCCACCAAGGACGAGGCCAAGACAGCTCTCGGTGGCGGCATCGACGGCATGCTTGCCCAGTATGTCGCTCTTCCCGACACGGGTGTTGTGCGCATCCCTTCGCATCTCTCGTTCGAGGAAGCTGCGACTCTGCCCTGCGCTGCTGTGACCGCCTACAACGCTCTGTACGGTATCCCCTCCGAGCAGCTGCGTGCAGGTGACACGATCGTCGCCCAGGGCACCGGCGGTGTCAGTGTCTTTGCCCTTCAGCTCGCCTCTGCGGCCGGTGCCAAGACCATCATCACCTCCTCGTCGGACGACAAGCTCAAGAAGGCCCTCTCGCTCATCCCGCAGAGCCTGCAGCACCTCGTCACCACGGTCAACTACAAGACCAACCCAGACTGGGACCAGGTGGCACTCGAAGTCACCAGCGGCAAGGGTGTCGACCACGTCGTCGAGGTGGGTGGCCCGGGTACGCTTGAGAAGTCGTTCAACTCGATCAAGCGAGGTGGTGTCATCTCGACCATCGGTTTCGTGGCTCAGGGCGAGGCTCCCAACGTCGCCTACCATGCTCTGATGACGGGCGCCTATTTCAAGGGTATCCTCGTGGGCTCGCGAGAGCAGTTTGAGCACATGAACCAGATCATCGAGGACCACAAGATCAAGCCGCTGGTCGACAAGGTGTTCCCCTTCGAGAAGGCCGAGGAGGCGTACGCGTACCAGTGGAGCCAGGCTCACGTTGGCAAGGTGGTCATCAGTGTTTCGCACTAAGTATGTCGCAGTGAGATGATCCACAAAGCAAATGTATAGAATCTTCGCATGTGGTCGGTTCAGCGTGAGATCGAGTGAAGAGGCGAATTGGTACTATGGGTGAGCGGGTAGCTACTTGGGTCCCTCTGCCTCGAGAGCGACAATATCGCCGTAGCTGGGACCTTGACCGGCGGCAGCAGCGGAGTCCTGCGTCAACTGCTCTTCGTGAGCCGTGTTCTTCTTGATGTTTTCCGCGTTCTGAGCGTACTTGCTGTTGTACGCAGCGCCATTCACGTGGTCAGCTTCCTGTCGAGTTGCTCTCCTCGTCGTCTGTGCAGGACTCACCCCTTCAAAAAGTCGGTCTCCTTCTTGACGGCGTCAAAGTTGACGGTTCCGTCCGGGTTCTTCAGGATGTGCGGCATGATGTTCTGATGATGCCGCGTCTGATCTGCAGAGATGGTGGCCAGGAAGCAAGCTAGCAGGAACAGCACAACAACGACATTAGACCGATGCAACGCGGTCAAGGTGCGCGACGTCAAAGACGCTAACGACGTCAAAGCATGCCGAGCTGAGCCTCTTCTGTTTGTAACCGCTTTCCACACGTCAGCCACACAGCCTTGTCATTAGAGCACGGTTCAGATTTGACAGGTGACAGACTGCCTTCGGAAAGCTTGTGGTTGCGGTCGGGCCTGGTGGGAAACAAGAGGAGCAGCAGGCGAACACGGATCGCAACGCTCCGCAACCTCCACACATGCCTCTACAAGCGGCGGGCCTGTGACCGAAAAGGTGAGCAAAAATCGGTCTAAAATTCAATTCAAGCTGAGCCCGCTGTTCGCTGCCTGATGACCGCACTCTTCTGGCCTTCCGCATTGAGGCTGCAAAAAATAAATCAATTCCAATTCCTTTTCAATTTTGGATGGAATCGGTGCCTGACTGACAGGGAAGGGCAGTGCAGTGCGGTGGGCGAAAGATAGCTCAGCCGCGCGCAAATGAGCAGCAGCAGTCACCGTCATGCGCGGCCGATTCTCAACTCAGCTCAGCGTGAGCCCAACTCGCTTAGCAGCTTCAGGGCCCTCCTTATCCACCCTCAGCTGCCTCGCACAGATCGACACTCAGCCCCTGGTTGCACCCTAGCCTGCCTTGACATCCGTCCTCCTCTCGACCACCACCACCACCTCGTCTTGCTTTCCGAACACCACATCGACGAAACGATAGACGCAGAAGCATCCTCTCCGCCCACACTCGTTCCGCATAGATAGACGCACACAACATGCGATCCTCTTGGCTTTCGACTGCTTCGGCCGTCTTTGTCTGCGCCGCCGCGCTTGCAAACGCCGCCAAGCTGCCCGCTCCTCTCGAGCAGATCCACTACGACCAGGCTGGCAACCTCGTCTGGAGTGAGGACAGCGAAGTCTCCAGGGCTACCCCTTCGCTTGGCCGACCTGACTTCTCTGGTCTCAACCTCGACGACTTTGCTGCTGCTGCCGCTGCACCCGCCAAGCAGGCCGTCGACGATGTCCTCTCCGAGACCATGAAGCAGGCCGAGAATGTGCTCACTTGGGCCGAGCACGAGATCGAGCGCATCCAACACAAGATTGAAGAGGCCGTTGCTGGCACCAAGCACGGCGTCAAGGACTGGATCCACACCGGCAAGGTCTTTGTCGATGGTCTCGAGTTTGAGCGCCTCACTCACCCTGCCTTCCCCGAGTACTCGCTCCGTCTCAACGCTCAGTCCGAGTCCTTCTGCGACAAGGACGTCGTTCAGCACAGCGGTTACCTCGACATTTCCGACTCCAAGCATCTCTGGTTCATCTTCTTCGAGTCCCGAAGCAACCCCAAGGATGACCCCGTCGTCCTCTGGCTCAACGGTGGTCCCGGTTGCTCCTCGTCCACCGGTCTGCTCTTCGAGCTCGGCCCTTGCCGTGTCACCGACGAGGGCAAGTCAGTCAAGAACAACCCTCACTCGTGGAACAACAAGGCCAACCTCCTCTTCCTCGACCAGCCCGTCGACGTCGGCTACTCATACTCGGACAACGACCAGGTCAACAACTCGCCTGCTGCCGCCGAGGATGTCTACGCCTTCCTCCAGCTCTTCTTCACCAAGTTCCCCCAGTACTCCCAGCTGCCCTTCACCGCCTCGGGTGAATCGTACGCAGGCACCTACCTTCCCAACATCGCCTCGACCATCTACAAGAAGAACAAGAACCTCGCTCTCTCGCGCTACAGCAACCCTGAGCTGGCTCCCAAGCACATCAATCTCGACACGGTCATGATCGGCAACGGTCTCAGCTCGCCTCAGTACCAGTTCCCCTCGGTTCCCGAGTACGCCTGCGGTGCCGACAACAAGTACGCCCTCTTCGAGCCCGGCAGCTCGACCTGCAACACGCTCGAGCAGCAGGCCGCTACATGCAAGTCGCTCATCGACTCTTGCCAGAAGTACAACTCGCGCTTCACCTGCACCCCCGCTGCGCTCTACTGCTGGAGCCGACTCTACGGCCCCGCTCAGGAGACGGGCAAGAATCTGTACGACGTGCGCAAGGACTGCGACCGCGAGCGTGACGGCCCGCTCTGCTACAAGGACATGGAATACATCGAGACGCTACTCAACACGCCTAGCATCAAGAAGAACCTGGGTGTGCCCGAGTCGGTCACCTTCCAGTCGTGCAACATGAACATCAACCAGGCCTTCCTGCTGCAGGGTGACTCGATGCACGACTCGGCTGCGCTCCTGCCCGAGCTCATCGAGGACAACATCCGTGTGCTCATCTACGCCGGTGAGGCCGACTTCATGTGCAACTACATGGGCAACCTCGAGTGGATGCAGAACCTCCAGACGAGCTACCTCGACGACTTTAACAACGGCACCGCTAGGAAGTGGACCGTCAACGGCAAGAAGGCCGGCGAGGTTCGTCAGGGCGGCAAGGGTGCCGGTGCGGTTACGTTTGTGCGGGTCGCTGAGGCGGGTCACATGGTGCCGTACGACCAGCCGGAGGCCGCGTTGGATATGATCAACCGCTGGCTCGCCAACAAGCCCATTGCTTGATCTTTGCCTTGGATGTTTTGGACCGCCTTGTTCGTAGTCTCGAAATTGCTATGTCGAAATGAATAGATCGTTCTCATGCGTCTAGAGGTATGTGTCGTCGTCGTCGTCGTCGTCGTCTACAGCTAGTCGGGTGGTTGCAGAGAAAGCTAGGCATCAATTACCTTCTCCGTGATGTTTCTGCAGGCATCAGCGCTGGGATGCTAGCATGATCTAGGCGGTAACTGCGACCAGCAGGTAGTCCGATTCAGCTATGGTCTTCGTATGTGGCTAGTGGTGAGAACCGTGATCAGGGTCATCCTAAATCTCGATTTTCTGGGCCTCATTTTCCGCAGCGATTTTCTGGTTCTAGGCGTCATCTGAACGTCTTGGTGGATCTCCAACGTGGAAGAGCTCGGTCATGACGGGGGCACATCTGAAGTTGACACTAATGTGATTCTTTCGCAGCGCAAACGTGTGTTGCTCGAGTTCTGACCTACCAGACTCGGTCGGCATTGACAGAGTCTCAATAGCGTCGCTTGAACGTGGCTGCGCTGTGTGAAGGCTGGAAAATGGAGCGGAACTCGGGCCATGAATTTCAAGGGTCGAGGGCGCCAACTGTCATGCAATCTAGCTTCTTCGCGTGCACGCTCCTTTCCTTTCCTCTCCATCCCATCACCCACGCTTTACGAATCGTCGGTTGTTGAAGATGACACGTAAGTCTTGTTTCGCATCGCACGCTCCAGCCATCGCTACTCAGCATGCTGACCCTTGTTCATGATACTGCAACAGGAGGAAACCAGCGAGAGCTGGCCCGCGCCAAGAACCAGAAGAAGCAGGCCGACGCCAACAAGGGCAAGCGCAGCGAGTCCAACACCTCGATCGCCGCGAGGAAGGAGGCCGATGCAGAGGCGTTGAGGGCCAAACAGGCGGTAAGTCTCATGCTGTAGAGCGTTGTGGCGATGCATGCCTGTGGGAGCGAATACTGATTGTTGTGCGTTCATCGGTCAACAGGCTAAAGCCGCAAAACTGGCAGCAGAAGGTGGTGGAGGGAAATGATGCCAATCATCATCTACACTATCGAACTCATACTCCGAAGCGTCTCGCTCAATCTCAGTCTTTGATAACATCGATGTCGCACAGTTTGCTGTCAGCATGCTCGTTCTCAACACAGGCCGTCACAGGATTCGTTTGCGCAATCTTCCTTCCTTCGTTCCAATTAGCTGGATCAACCCGTCTCGTATTTACAGGCGGATCGAGCTCACTGCCCACCATGCTCATCGAGCCTTCATCGCGCTCTTCTTCATCGCGCGCTTCCTCTCGACCTCCTTGCGCTTGGCCTGCTCTGCCGGGCTGAGCTTGTCAAACTTCTCCTTCTCGGCCTTGCGCTTGGCCTCCTCCCTCGCCTCCTGCTCCGCCTCGCGCTGCTCCTTGGTCGCTTCGTCCTGCAGCTCCTTGTCCACCTGGGCTCGAGTCTTGCGCAGCTTGGCCATGGTCTCGTTGCGCAGCTTGATAACGCCCTGATCAAAGGCGTCGACGAGATTGCAGCCGAGCTGGAGCAGCTCTACAGCCTTCTGGACGTCGGAGCGCGCAGTAGGGACGCGGAGAGTGAGGATGAGGAGACGGTGTCGCTTGTCCGCTGGGACGGGGCCGTTGGTGGGGCGGGTGAAAGGCTGGTCGGTGAGGACGAGGCTGTCGAGCAACTGCCCTGCCTGACCCGAGAGCAGGTCGACCAGGCCGAGCTTGGATCGCTGTGCAACGCCCTTCTGGTCCGGCTCGCCGAGGAATGCATCCGTGAGCTCGGGAGCCTCGCTCATGACAGCCCACTGTTTGGAGAGACCGCGCGAGGTGACGGTGCTATCCGAGTCGTTGACTTTGGCAAACGTGAGATCGAATCGACCACTGCGAGTGTACTGCAGCGCGCCCTTGTTGACCAGAGCGAACACGCCGGAAACGTTGTCCGTGGTGGGAGGCAAAGTGAAGGTGAGAGTGATGGCGTCTCGGAAGGCGGACGTGGTGGAAGCCATGACGGTGTCTTTGACAAAGGCGAACAGAATCTCCATAGGATCGTGTCGCGGGATCAGGTCGATGGTAACGTGAAGGCTGGCGCATCCCCTTCGACCGGAAGCAAACATGAGAGCCGCATTGCCGCCGTTCCAGAGCAGGTGTGATTTGCCGTCATCGTTGGCGACGGCGGCAAATTCCTCTTTGAGTGCGGGCAGAGCAGCAGAAGCGAACCTGTCGGCCATCTGACGGTTGCGCGTCTTGCCTACAAGGTGAATGAGGACGAAGAACAGGCAGAATCCAACAACGCCTCCCTCGAGCCAGAAGAGCGCAGGTCGGAAGACGAATCGACCGATGAGGGGGTACTCGAGACCGTCGTATGGTTGACGAGCTTGGTATGCTGTGGCGCCGACGGGTCGATTGGCTGCGTTGTTGACAGCGACAGCCGATCGGAGGAACGAGGGCAGCTCGAAGGCAGTCGATGGCGAAGCAAGCAGCATCATGGTCCACACGGCAAAGACCGCGCCGGTGGGCAGCCACAAAGGCTTGCTTGTGAGTTGATGTGCGACCATGGCGATGAGACACACAACGACGTCAAAGGGGACAGATGAGGTGATGGTGGTCAAGAGATCGGCATCACTTGTACCGACGACGTTGCAGTCGCACAGAGCTCATTTCTTCGCAGCTCTCGCAAATTGACCGAAAGCGGAAAAACAGGCTTGAGAAGGAACGCGTAAAGCCCGTGCGAGCCAGGCACCCAGATTTGCCCTGTTAGAGCTGCTTCTCGACTGTTCACCGCTCTTTCAACATGACGTTCCATCACAATGCGGCTGCGATACCCCGCATCATGCAAATGACGCCTCTTTGGGCGATCCATTCTTGCGTGCAAGGCTGCTGGCTTCTTGCCTCTTGACTACCACTCCAGAGCGCAACCTCGACTGCTCCATAGCAACGCTACTTGTTTCTCAGCAATGAGTGCCCCCGGCTTGAGGGTGCAGATCGCATCCTACAACGCCAACCTCACTGGTGCCGAGACGACTCGCCACGATCTCACGCCCTGGCTCATCCCCACAGCGGAACAGAAGCCCGTCGCTCCACGATCGTCCAAACCAGTGACAAACAGCACCGTCCTTCATGCCGATGCCTACAAGTCGGTCAACACCAAAACGCTTTCCACCCATCCCTCGTTACCACGCGAAGCACCCGACTTTTACGCCGTTGGCTTTCAGGAGCTCATCCCCCTCCACACCGGCCTCTCCGGATCCGGCGGCGTCGCCCTCTACAACACGGATCTGGACATCCGCAGAACCATTCGTCCTCATCAGGCCGTCGTCTCGGGCACCAACCTGTACGCCAGCCAGGAAGAGGGTGGTGGGCCGGAAGGGTATCCGTTGTTGTGCAAGGTGGACCTGGTCGGCATTGCGCTGTTCGTGTACGCTCGAGAGCGACCACCATTCTCCATCTCGAGAGCCACGTCGAACAAGGCGAAGAGTGCAGCGCACAGAGTCAAGGAGATCCGAACTGCGACGGTGGGGACGGGGATTGCAGGCGTGATGGGAAACAAGGGTGCGGTGGGTGCCCGCATCGTTGTCGCTGCAGCAGATGGCAAGGGTGCGGACGAGGTCTTGACGTTTATCAGTGCTCATCTGGCCGCGCACGACCACAATGTGCCGCGACGGAACAAGGATTGGAAGCAGATCGTGCAGCGCATGGTGTTTGAGCCATCGTCGGTCCAGAAGCTGCCCATCCTTCAGGATCCCAACCAGAAAGTCAACACGAAGAACATGGACGCTCTTAAGCAGCAACACGAGGCGGCCACCTCCGACAACGGATCGAAAAAGGCGCTAGCCCTGGATAAGAATAGCTACACCGTGTACGATACGACGCACCTCTTCGTGTTCGGCGACCTCAATCACCGCCTGGCTTTGGGCAAGAGCGAGCTTGCAGCTAGCAAGGGTGTCAGCGAGAAGGAAAGCAGCGAATTGACCAAAGAGTCGCTCGCCAAAGCGCTCGAGGTGGGAGACTGGTCCTTGCTCTCTCGTCACGACCAGCTCAGTCACCAGCGCCTCTCTCCCCAGCCTAAAGCCTTCCACGGCTTGACCGAGCTGCCCATCGCTGAAGCCGGCATCCCCCCTACGTACAAGTACATCGTCTCGAGACCGGGCAAGCAGACAAAGAAGAAAAACGCCGGCATCACATCCGAGGCTCTCGAAGGGCAGACGCTGAGCAAGAAACGGATCCCCGGCTGGACCGACCGCATCCTCTGGGCCTCGGCACCGTCTCAAAAAGACAACGATGCGCACGGCGTTGAAGTCGAATTCTATCGCAGCATCATGCAGTATACTCACTCGGATCACAAGCCTATCACCACGCTGCTCCGTCTTCCTGCCAACGTCAAGTCGGAAGCGTTGCTCTCGTCGTCGAACCCGTACGAACCGCTGTCGGCTACGCAGCGACTGGTGCTCTCGACGAGCGGGGCTGTGCTGGATAGGCTGGTTGGATACGCGTGGAGTCTGCTTCTGTTGATTGGAGGTGGAAGCTTGGCAGGTGGTCTCATTGAGGTGTTTGTGATCGGGATAATCACCGCGTGGTGGTTGTCGCAGTCAAGGGGATAGCGTATTTGTGCTTTTCGTCTATCGCTGGTGAAATTCAGAGCTTGCTCTCCTTGCCTTGTCCTTCGAACTCTTCCGCCCCTTCGACGGCTTCGCAGATCTGTGCGAGTGAACAAAAAGAATCACGATCGTTGGTCAGCAATCCAAAAAGAGATCAACTCCGGGCCAATTGATACTTACGCCATCAACAGCACGCACGACCCACAGCGCGCCCTCCTCAGTCGTCAGCCACTCGAGACCTTTTTTGCTGACATCGTCGGGCTGGATCGAGTCCTTAGCCTTGAGCAAACCCCAAACGTGGCTCGTCACCTGTGGACCCACCCCTCCCTGCGCCCTCAACGCCGAGATGGCCACCAACGACGTCCTCAAACGGTTCACGTCCCAACTTGGCTCCTGTTTCGCCCCCTCACCTTCCGACTCCAACGCAAACGACGATGGCGACGAGAACAACGGGCCGTACTCCGACTCTACGATAAACACGGGCAAATCGGGATGCGAAGTGCCGAGAATCTTGAGCAGCTTCTCCGAGTGCGGCGTGTAGATGTCATCCCACAGACCGTACGCTGCTTTGTGGACGAGCTCGAGTCGGTCCGCTTTGATCTGTCTCCTCGGTTGCGTGGGCAGAGCCTGTACGAGTTCCGAGTCGGCTTCCACAGCCTTGCGAAGAGCAGCGAGGTTGTTGATCACCTTGGGGATGCCGATGAAGCCGATGCATTTGAGACCGGTCTCCCGCATCAGCAGCGCGACGTCGGTTCGGTGCTCCAGGTCGGAGGAGCTGGGAGCGGCGAAGCGGTGGAGGGCTTGCAGGCTACCTGGGTTGTTGAGGGTGAAGAGCGTGGCGGTTGCGATCGAGACCCACTCGCCCCACCCGATCCCTTTCTGCGTCGCTTCGGCTTGCAGGGTCTGGAAGTGCTGGCTGACGGTGGAAAGCTTGGGCGTTGGGGAGGGGTTGGCGGATCGGCCAGCGGGAAGTTGCGCGGAAGCCGAGGCCTTGGAAGCTCGAGCAGGGAAAGTCGGCTGCTGCAGCAGCTGCTTGAGCGCGGTAGGAAGCGAGCGGCCTTTTGACATCTTGCAGAGACTTGTCCGTGTGGTGTGTTTGATTTGGGGAAGGGTAATGTGATGGGCAGATGGAAGTGTCGTATCCGGACCAGAAGGATTTACCTCGCACCGACCAACCCGGTCGGACAGCGGAGGCTTCGCTTATACACAGCTCATCGTCCGCCGGTCTTTACCCCGCAAGAAAAAGTCAAGATTGTTAGAGTGTGGTCGAAACGCGGGCTGCGTATCGCTAAGCGCCAAACAGCTCGGAACTGCTGCGCATGACTACGACCTGCATCCAAAAAAAGAAGCTCTCGACCCTCTCCATCCCGCTTCCACACCACTCCATCTGCATGATCAGCACCGACATTGCGATCTGCGATACGCATCCGCCGGGAACACATAGCACGTGGTAGTGCGCTTGCGATAAGATTGTCACGGCTCACTTCGCATGCAGATCTTCATGCGCCCCACTTAGGCGGCCGGCCCCTTCCTCCGCCGATTGGAGCCCGACGCCGAGCAAAGAGCGATACTGGCTAAGTGGCTCTCGTGTCGACACCTCCTGACAGCGCTCAAGATCGCACATCTCCGCGCGAGGCTGTGCTGTGCCCTCCAGCAGCCGCACGTACAACGACCGCCGCGCTCCATTTCGTCCCATCTGCTGCATTTCGACCCGACAGGTTCTCACACTACTCGCTCGCGCCACCCCTGCCCGACAAGGGTAGAATCGCATAAAGACCCGACGACACCGCGAGCATACCATGGTACGACATTCGTAAACGGTGCAAGACCTCGAGAGACCTTGCCGCGCTGCTCTCTTGATCAAGCCCTTGTCCCTACGTACTTGGCCGAAATCCTTTCACTGTAGTACGCTTTTGATCATGGGCAAGCGCGGAACACCCAGAGCCTCTTGCGACCCCTGTCGTCGCAAGAAGGTCAAGTGCGACAAGGAGCAACGCAACGCCGAAGGGATCTCGCTCTGCTCCTTTTGCTGCACACGAGGATACGACTGCGTCATCACCGACGATACACGGCCAAACGCCGACAGATCCGACAATGACGACGGCCCCAGCACTGAATCTGCATCAGCATCCACAAGTGCTGCCAAGAAGAAACGCAAGCAAACCGATGCAGACGACGGCTCAACTCAGAATGGCCCCTCGGGCTCAGCGCGAGACTCGAGCTTTGTTCCAGATCCTTTCGTCACGCCTGGTCCAGCGACTGAGCCGGACATGCTCAATGTTCGCGGTCTCACCCGCGCCATCCTAGATGACTCGGTGAGCTCCCACTTTCGCACAACATACTGGTGCAATCCTGTGGTGAACCCGCATCACTTCTATCCGAGATATCGCCGCCACCTCAGCAAGCTCGACAACGCGCCGTCCTCCTCGACAGATCATGACATCTTTCCTCCAGCCGACATTCTCATCCTTGCAGTCGCCTGTGCTGGCGTAGTGCAACTCTCCTATGCATCGCGTCGCTTCGATCTGCAGGCTCGCATCTATCGAAGACTCGAGAAGCTGGTGTCGCAGGCTTGCACCAAAGACATTACCGTAGCTTTGGACGTGTTGGAAGCCATCCTGCTTACCTTCGATGTGCCGGCTCGTACCAAAGCCGTCGATGAGGCGACCAACTCGAGCCTCGATGCGGGCTACGTCCATCCAATGAGCCACACCAAGATGATTCGCCTCTTGATCCACCACGGCTTCAACCGCTCCAAGGACGATCCGGTCGTCAAGGCGCAAAGACGCAAGCATCGCACCGCTGAGCGTGGCACCTTGTCCGAGATCAACGACGAACGCATGCCGCTCGTTCTCGCCGTCGCCGCTAGTAACGACATCATCCGCAGCTTTGATCTGTTCGAGCGACATCAGCTTCTGCAAGAGGACATCGATCCAGATGCCATGACCGCCGACACGGGTGGCATCATCGGCAATCTATGGGCCTGGCAATTGTCCGTGCTGGCCTCGATTCTGCGCACCAACAACTTGTCCATCTGTGCGGCCAGATCTCGACGGCTCGGCATCTCGCCCTCTGCGATCCTGGAAGTGCTGGATCAGTTGGAGCGCTTCGAGAAGCAGATGCCAGAGATGCTGCGTTGGCAATCGACCACAGCTGAACGACCGGGGGCTCTCATCCCACACGACAGCGCGAGTGAGGACATCATCTCGATCCTGGTGCGCAAAGCCTTCCTGTATATGCTTCTTTGGAGTCAGTTCCAGTGCATCCATGCCATGATTCGAGCGCATGGCTTGCAGCGTCCCACGCAGGGTTCGCGACCGGAAGGCTCGCTGTACCTGCGGGCGAGACAGAGGGTCGATTCGATGCTGTTGCTTGCCATCGACCGCATGTCCGAGATCTGCCCTCAGCTCGCAGCCATCACGGTGCCGCCGACTTTTGGAACCGTCAACCTGCTCGACTTCAGCTCGATCGCCTTCCGCAGCTCCATCAAGCGGGGAGCTTACTACACGCTCGAGATGGCCAAGTTGACGCGCAAAGCGGGACTGCACGAGCTGACAGCCGACCTGACATCAAAAGCCGGGAGGCAGATCTACGCATTCAGCACCTACCAGTGCCACCCTGATACCCAAGCCGAAGCTGCAAAGCTGCGCAAGCTGTTGTCGGGTCTATACACGGAGTTCGACATGATCCCAGGACTCGGACCTACGAACGATACCAAGCTCAGACACGAGCGTGCACGCTTCTCGAGCGTGTTCGAACCAGCTGCTGCGTTCCAGGACTCTGCTGCCACAGCGGCCTTTGTTGCTGATCTCGCAGACACGCCGTGGAACGCGGGCAACGATCCGACAGCGACGATCGGCACCACAGCCACGTGGAGTACTGCGACTCCCAGCACCGAGGATTTGGCCGCTTTCAATGGGAGCATGAACGACCTTTTCGCGGGCTTGCCGTTTGGAAATGCGAGTACTGCTGCCGCATCGACCAGTCCAGAAACAGCTTCTTTTGTGCAAAGGACGCCAGCATCGGCGACGGGAGGCGCGACGCCGTTCGACCTGAATGCTTTCCTCGATACGCAGATCGATTCGAGCACGATACCAAACGAACGTGAGGCGCCGCCGCCCAACTTGTAGCTATCCACCTTAAGGCACGTAGCCCAGTCTCGATAGTCCATGTGCTGGTATGTAGCACTTTTGAGAGCAGTCGCTCAATCTGAACCTTGCTAAACTGTGTCGACAAAGATGGGGACTGTGTTGCGAATCGGAACTCGGATCTTGAAGTGAGCGACCTGAGCTCTAAAAATGTGCTTGCCTGCGGGTCTCTTTTGCGTGCATGTTTGACGATCGAGCCAACCTGTTTCGCTTGCTACCTTCAACTTCACCGTCACAGCGATTCCGATCATGAGCTCCAAACCACCCGCATCTTCGACGGCCTCTTCGCCAGCGATACGACGCCGATCGCTGACCGACCGACCTTTGGACGTGCTCTACCTAGCCTACTTCGGCATCCACCTCGCCGCCTCGCTAGCCATCGATGGCCAGCTTACCTACCCGCCCTACTCCCAGCGGCTATTCCCAGAACCGTTGCGGAAGGTGCTACAGGACTACCTGGTGTCTTCGAAGGATCCGTTTCTGCTGGCGATGGAGAGGGGATCACCGGAGCATGTGTGGTTCAGGGTGCTGTTGATGAGCGAGGCGGTTTTTCAGGTGCCGTGTTTTGTAGTGGCCATTTGGGGGTTGTTGAATGGTGAGTGCGAGGACAAATCTTGTTGAGGAATCGAGGGGCTGTTGGCTGATGTGACATGGGATGATGTGCGATACAGATGATAGACGGACGTATCCCTTGATGGTCTGCTACGGGACGCTTGGTGAGTGTACACCGGTATGAGAGGCCCACGTGGAAAGTCGACTACTGGGGACTGACTTGCTCTTTCCTTGACCTGCCAGCGGCATCATCAACACTCCAGTGCATCTGCAGCATCCTCTTCGGCACCGACGGGAGCAATCTCAGCTCGTCCCAGGTCGGAGCCCTTCTGCAGTGAGTATGCCACGCTTCCTCCTTGCCTTGGGCGGTTACGCTGATGGAGTTCGCTTCCTTTTTTGTGCGGTGTACAGAAACTACGTCCCGTTCTGTCTCATCCCAAGCCTGCTCACGTTCGATATGATGTTGCGCATCGTTGGGCTTCTATCCGACGCGCCGGCCACTCACGGTGGTGGGCAAAGAGGGCGAGGCTGCGGTCCAGAGCTCAGCGCGAAGGAGTAAGAGGAGTCTCGAGAGGGTCAGCCGGCAAAGGCTTACGGAGGATCGACAAGCAGTGTGCGGTGCGACGAGATTCCCGAAGCCGCCTCCTTGGTGGTGACGATTGCCGGGTGTTGCACAACAACCGGAAACATTTGTCGTCCAGCCCTGATCTTTGGGATGAATGCACATTCTGCACGATCTGAACCTCTGTGCATGGAGTTGTGCTGTGTGATGTTCGTCGGTATGACTTGTCCGTCGGCAAACGTGCTGATGCTTCATTGAGTGTCGATCTTTGCCGGTGTTCGGATTTTGTCGGTAGAACGCCATTATGCAGGTTAGCGTTGGATTTCGAGTCTCTGACGGAAGGGTCTGAGAGGCACGGGCAAGCAGCATTTCATCGTACCTGTATAAAGAAGCAGCGATGAGGCGACCTTTATCCATCGAAATTCGGCCAAAAAATGGGCGGTCATCTGGAAATCAGCAGCTGCAGCTCGACGCACAACGCTGCAGCCAACCAACTGGCTCGCGACCGACATCTTTCTTTCGTGTCATCAAGTCATCCTCATAACGCCTCGAAGGGATCACTTCTCGCATCATCGCAGCTTCTTGTCAAAGCTGTCTCTGTCCAGTCTCAGTCGGATCCCACTACGAGCTCGAGTTATACGGATCGAAAAGCATCTTGCCAGCTCAACAGCATCGACGGCCACAGCTCCCAATCGGATCGACCCAAGGTCTCGAAGAGCGGTCAGGACGCTTCAGAAAAGTCTGCCAAGCTTACGGTCCAATTCGTCGAGAACAAGGCAGACAATCGAGCTCGTCAGGATCCTCATCGCCTCACACGACATCACCTCGCAATGAACGGAACTACATCCAACGGCAAAAACTTTGCTCAAGGGCAAAGCTACGGTCTCGTCAACGGGAACGCTCATAACCACGTCAACGGCATCGCTGACAGCTCTCACGACGACATGGTCCCCTTCGACGCAACTGAGCACCCCCACCGCCGATACAACCCCTTGACGCGCAGCTGGGTCCTCTGCTCCCCCCACCGCACCAAGCGACCATGGCAAGGCCAAGAGGAAAAGCCTCAAGGCACCTCTCTCCCTGCCTACGACGAAAAGTGCTATCTCTGTCCCGGCAACAAACGTGCCACCGGCGGTCAGAATGAAAACTACACATCCACCTTCTTCTTCGAGAACGACTACGCCGCGCTCATGCCTCAAGCCGTCGCCGCCGAGTCGAACCAGCATCCCCTCCTCCAGTCTCAGCCCGCCCGCGGTCGCTGCTACGTGATCTGCTTCAACCCGCAGCACAACCTGACACTGGCCCAGCTGAGTACGCCTCCCTTCTCGCCCGATCAGCACATCGTACCCATCATCCAGAGCTGGCAGAAGATCTACAAGCAGATCCCGGCTGAGAATCCGTTTGTCAAGTACATCCAGATCTTCGAAAATAAGGGGTCCGCGATGGGCTGTTCCAATCCGCACCCGCATGGGCAGGTGTGGTCGCTCGACTACATCCCGGAAGAGCCGAGCAAGGAGCTTGCTTCGCTGCGCGATTGGTCGAACGATCCGGTCAACCAGAAGGAGGAGATCAACCTCGGCGCGCTGGATGAGCAAGGACGGCCGTCGATGCTTCTCACGCTGGCAAAGCTCGAGTTGACGACTCCGGGTCAGCCAAGGGTGATTACGTCAAACGAGCACTTTGTGGCGGTGGTGCCGTACTGGGCAGTGTGGCCGTTCGAAGTTCTTCTCCTCCCAGCGCGCAGACAGATTCGAAACATCCTCGAGATGACCGAGGTGGAAGTCGTCTCCCTCGCCCGCATCCTCGCCGAAATCACGTGTAAGCTGGATAATGTCTTCAAATGCTCCTTCCCCTACTCGATGGGTATCCACCAGCAACCGACGCAGGTGAGCACCCAGGAGGAGGACGGGTACGCGCAGTTCCACGTGCATTTCTATCCGCCGCTGCTGCGGTCGGCTTCGGTGAGGAAGTTCCTGGTCGGGTTCGAGATGATGGCTGAGCCGCAGCGCGATCTGACGGCCGAGCAGGCGGCCAAGCGGATCAGGGAGTGTGACGACACGCACTATCTCGCGACCATGGGGAAAGAATGAGGTTCGGTTTGCCGTTCGATCCATTCACCAGCGTTATAAATACAAACAATGCTTTGCTACGATTCGAGTGTGATCCTGGCCAACGCCCGCCTGACACTCTCCTCGTCAAACTTGGGCAACCCACTCTTGCTCCGCAACCGAGATTCGGCCCGCACACACCGGATCCCCAACTTCTCCAGCTCAGCCGTATCCACCTGTACTTGCCCCTCGTCGAAGTACACCACGTGCGTGATAAGCCTCCCCACGCTCCACCCCTCCCCCTCCGCCTCTGGCCTATCACTCCTATTCAACGCGTCACATATGGCCTTTATAAAGTGCACCGCGTCCATTCCGTGCGTCTCACGATCCAACACCGAGTTGAGCAACAGCACCTTGAACCGCAGCGTTGGCGACGTCGCGATGGAGCTGGCGACACTGCGCAAGGCTAGGCAGGGGATGATCGAGGTGTAGAGCGAACCGCACGAGTAGATGAGCGTGCGACTGCGCTGGAGGTGGGTGAGGAAGGACGGATTGGGAGCCGGGTGGATTTCGTGTCGGTAGGCGTTGACGTAGAGGATGCGGTGGATGGGGGATGGGAGCGGAGAGTCGGTGTCGGACTTGGTGAAGATGATGTTGCCGGTGGGTTCACGCGATTTGGTGCGGGAGGGGGGTTGAGATGGAGAGTGAGCGAGGGAGGGGTTGTCCTCGGTAGCGCTACCACCGTCGAAGGGGGAATCGGGGTGCTCGTCGGGCGAGTCGGCGTCGTCGTCGGCTGGGTCGAGACCGTCTTTGAGGTTGCCGACTGTCGTGAGTCCCTTGCGCGCTTGCGATGCGTAGGCTGCGGCGCGCTCGTCGACGAGCTGCGCGAAGAGCGGGCTCGCTCCTGCAGCTGTACTTCTCGCCGGCGTTGTGAGTCTTGCCGATGTGCTCCCCTGTGCTGGGATGTCGGCATTGCTCGTCCGCAAGGCATCGACGCTGGCATTCATCGAGGTGTAGTTGGACGACGCGAATGGCTCGTTGATCTGGAAGTGCGCAGGGGGTCCAAAACCGGGAGTGGACGGTCCACCGTCTCCCAGCCCCAAGCCATGCATGGCATCCGCTGTGAGCAGGTTGGCGTCCTGATGCCCTTGCACCGCAGACGAAGGCGTACCGGGAGGCTGACCCGTCAACGAACCGCTCCTCTCCATCCCCCCCATCACCTTCGCCGTCTTCTTGTGCACCTTGGGAGCGGGATGCGAGATCTCGCACTGCCCCACAATGATCTCTCCATCCTCCAACTCGGCCGCAATCGTAGCCGTATGATTCGTATTGATCACCGGCAGCACCTTGCTGGCCACTGACGAGGTGCTGATCTGCGTCGTTGCCGAAAACAGAAAGATCGCACTCTGGATCGATCGAAAGAACTTCTGCGCAGCTGCGAGGAAGAAGTTCCCAATCGATCCGCCGCGGAAATTGAATTGTCGATGAGCACGTCGTAGAGCCTCGCTCTCGAACTGGACGAGGAATCCCCGGATGACCTCCTTGCGTTCGGGTTCGATACCGCGCCATAGACGGTGGCGTCCTTCGAGGATGTCCATCCATTCCTGCTTGATCTCGCGAGACGAGCCGTGGGAGGGGAGGCGGTAGGAGAGCAGGTTGTGGATCGCCTCGTTGGATTGGGGTGGTGGAGTCGCGGATGATGAAAAGGTGTGGTCGTGCCGTGAAGGGGTGGGGATGAGGCGGTTGAGACGCGAGCGAAGGTCTCCGATGGAGGGTCCGCCGAGCACGCGGATGATTTCAGAGGAGGAACCACCGTTGTCCGAGATGGGCATGACGTAGGTAGCACCGGGTGTGGCTCCTACGAGGTCGTTGAAGCCGCTTCCGCCGCTGATGACGAGGACTTCCCCGAGGGCTGTTTCCAAGGATGGACGGGTCGCATGGTCCGAAGAGAGTTCGTCGTTCGGATGAACAGCATCTATTGCCTCAGCATTGCTAGACGATGCAAGCCCAGACTGTCTGCGGGACGTGTCTGCAGCTTGGGCAGGCAAAGGGACCTCGAATTCGATGGGAGGCGGGGAGCCTGCGCCTGTGCTATCGAGCTCGACATCGGTGGTAGCATCGTCCGGCACGAGCAGTCGGTCAGTAGATCCAAGGCTCGCCATTTGGATGTCAATGCTACGACGCCTTCCGACGTGATGCTCTTTCCGATCCGATGGTGGTCGAGTTCATCGTCGTGTTGTTGCGTTGGATGTGGTCAATGCGAAGGGGTCCACCTTGAAGCCGCTTTCCCCACGCAATCTCCGCGGGGCTGATTTTTGGATCTTTGACTGCGCTTTGGTAAAAAAAGACAGTCGATCGACCGTCGACCTTCCTTTCCTTCCTTCCTCCTTCCTTCCACCCAATCGACACATCATCACAGCTTCTGGCCTTGCCTGATGCAGGCACGAGCTCTTCGTATCAGCACCTCGCATCTCTCGCTACTACCTCGCTTTTCGGGGATCAGGATGTCGTCCACCACAACCACCACCAGCGCCGCCTCCTGGTCGATCTCCAAACCAGAGCAAAAGAGCGCCATCGCACCTGCTTTCTACCAAACATCGCCGCCGCCTCACTGGATCAACGTGCCCAAGCCATCTAGTAGCGCTGCCGATCTCGACATCTCCAAACGAAAGTTCAAATCTCCCTGGCCCTCTGCATCGTCTCACGGTATCCTAGGCTTCCTCCGCGCCCGTCTCTTCGACTGGGATGAAGTGCCCCTACCTCCCAAGATTGCCCCTTCCGCCGGCGCAGCTACACTTCCTCCCGTACGCAAGCCCACCTGGTCCGACGCCACCGCCTCAGCCTCGACGGATGACAGCATCACATTCACCTGGCTCGGCCACGCCATCTGTCACCTCCAAATCCCCCTCGGCAACGGTCGCACGATCACCGTCCTCTGCGACCCTGTCCTCTCTCGCCGCGTCTCCCCCGTTCAATGGTTCGGTCCGGAACGCTACACCGATGCACCTGTCACCGTCGAAGAGATTGCTCACGCAAGTGAAAAGGAAGGCAAGACCGCATGGCCTGACCTGCTCGTCCTCTCGCACAACCACTACGACCATACCGACTACAATACCATCCACAAACTGCTCAACCCGCCTTCTGGTGGTGTGAAGCGCCCGCACGTGTTCTGTACGCTGGGTACGAAACAGTGGTTCCAGAGCAATTTCGGGCTGGGAGAGGATGAGGTGACAGAGTGCGATTGGTGGCAGCAGAGCAGCGTCTCGCTTAACGGCGAGGAGGTGCTCAAGGTGACCTGCGTACCGGCGCAGCATTTTTCGGGCCGGGGGGCGACCGACCGCGATCGCACGCTGTGGGCGGGGTGGACGTTCCACGCGATCTCGGAGAGCTCCAGCAAGGCGAGTGCGTACTTTGCCGGCGACACGGGCTACCGATCCGTCCCGCGAGGCATGCCTAGGGAGGAGGAGGATACCCTACCCACGTGTCCGGCGTTCAAAGAGATCGGCGAGGCACTGGGACCGTTCGATGTGTCGCTGATCCCCATCGGCGCGTACCTGCCGCGCAACGTCATGTCGACCATCCACCTTGCGCCGCACGACTCGGTGCTCGTCCACCGCGATGTCCGCAGCAAACGCTCGTACGGAATCCACTGGGGATCCTTCCGGTTGACGCCCGAGGACGTCAATGAGCCGCCGAAGCTCCTGATCGAAGAAGCGAAGCGGCAAGGCATCGATCCGAACGAGTTCGCCACCATTCAGATCGGAGAGAGCGTTTCGATTCCCGTCACTTCTTCATCCCCATCCGCTGCGAAGGAGAGCGCCAAGGGTGAAGGGGAACCACTACCGGAGTCCAAACTCGGCACAAAGTCGCACTGGGACGAGGTGTACGCGCGCGAAGTGACCAACTTCCGTGAGATCGGCGAGGAGGGCGAAGTGTGGTTCGGCGAAGATGCCGTACTGCGCATGATCCGTTTCCTCGAGACGTACTACACCGATACGCCCTCCTCCGCTCCGACGGTGTTGGATCTAGGCACGGGTAACGGCCATCTGCTGTTCGAGATGCTCGACTCGCCCGACCTCGAAGACATGCTCACTCCTTCGCGGCTTGTGGGGATCGACTACTCGGATGCGTCGATAGAGCTCGCCAAGTCCATAGCCGCGAAGCGAGGAGGCGTGTGTGAGGAGGTCAAGTTTGCCACTGCGGATCTGCTAGACCACGACTCTGCCTCGTCCCTGATGACACCGGAATATGGGTCGGAGGACGGTTGGGACCTCGTATGCGATAAAGGCACGCTAGACGCTATCGCCCTCTCCTCCCAGCCTATCAACGGTACCCTACCCATCGACCTCTACACCAGCGCCGTCGAGAGACTCGTGAAGAAGCACGGAGTGTTTCTCATCACCTCGTGCAACTTTACAGAGGACGAGCTCAAGACGCGATTCACGTCAGAGAGAGCGTTCGTGGTCGAACAGGTACTGCCCACGCCCAGCTTCACTTTCGGTGGCGCCAAGGGGTCGACCACGACCAGTATCGCTTTCAAAAGGGTCTAATGTCGTACTCTTCCACATCGCCCCGGCTCAGCACCGAAAGCCTTGACATTGATCGGGACCATCACACCCACATCACAGATGGGATACAAAGCAAGTGGCACTCTCACACATCGTCTCGGAAACGGACTCGAAATGGGATCCTTCCCATCGAAGCTGTCACATCAATACCATACTCTGGGCCGAAATCACGTCTCCTCGACCGATACCCTCAAAGGTGAGATGGATTGCTAGACGTAGCCCTTTGTCGGCAGCATCGCTTTCAAGAGGGTCTGATATCACACTCTGTACACACGGCTTCGGGATAAACTTGCGACGAAACCTTTACATTGACCGACACTATCACGTCGAAACCATACTACTGTCTCCTCGATCGATGACCTCAAAGGTGTGACGAAATGTTAGACGACGCCCCCTTATCAGCAGCGATATCCTTGAGCAACTCCGCGGCCTTCTCCGCAATCGCAATCACAGCCGCCGTCGGGTGACCCGAGATCTGCTCTGGGAAGATACTAGCGTCACACACCATCAGCCCATCCGCACCGTGCAGATGCAGGTTGGTGTCGACGACCGACTCCTTAGCGTCGGGACCCATTGCGACCGTTCCCACCGGATGGTACAGCGTGAAAGCGCCCTTGACCATAAACTTCATCAGCTGGTCGTCGGTCAACTTGTCAGGGTCGGTCGCCGATGTGGGCCAGAAGAAGTCGTCCTCGTTGTCGCTCTTGTAGTCCTCCAGGTAGGGCTGCAGCGCGTTGGCCTTGGCGATGGCAATGGCCAGACGAATACCGGCAAGCGTGACCTTGCGATCGTTGTCGCCGGGATCGGAAAAGTACTTGGGGTCGACGACGGCCTTGTCCCATGGATCGGCCGATCGGATCGAGATGGTTCCCTTGGAGCGAGGTCGAACGTTGAGTCCCACCATGCCAACGCAGCCCGTGCCAGCAGGCGCCGACACGGCACCGTGGTCGACGTAGGCCATTGGCGTACTGATAAGCTCGATATCGGGCCCCTTGCCCATCGAGCCGTAGAACTCAGGCCTGTTCTCTGGCTTGGTCATCGCGTTGGTCAGGGGCAACGACTCGTCGTTGCTTCGCACAAAGGCGGCAGCTTCGCCCGCGTTGCTCGAAACAGGTCCACCGCCCGTGACGAGCCATCGGGCGAGCGATGGGATGGCCTTGATGTCGCTCGCAAGGTAGTCGAGCGTATGGACAGGCTTGGCCTTCACACAGATACCAGTGTGGCAAAGGTGGTCGCTGAGACGCTCGCCCACCATGGCGTTCTTGACGACGACAGGGATGTTGTGCTTCTCGAGCACGGCTGCTGGGCCAACACCAGAGAGCATGAGTGTCTGAGGCGAGTTGATGGCACCGCCGCAGAGGACAACCCGCTGATTGGCGGCAGCATAGTACTTCTGGCCGCCCTTCTTGTTCTGCATCTCGACCGCGATCGCCTTGGGACGGGAACCGGTGCGGTCAAAGAGGATGCGGTTGACCATGACGTTGATGCCGATGGTGAGGTTGGGACGCCTCTGCACCTCGAGAGGAAGGTAAGCCGTAGCTGCGGAAGATCGCTGGCCCTTGCTGTCGATAAAGGTGGTGAACTGCGTGCAACCCTCGCTTCCGCGCGGAGTGTTGAGGTCAGAGCTGTGCGGAATACCGACCTCTACGCAGGCGTTGATGAAGCCTTTCGAGGTGACATCGGCCTTGTACGACGAGTGACCCGTCTGCCAGGGACCCGAGTTGCCGCGCTCGTCGGCCTTGACATCCGGCTGAGAGGCGTGCGGCGTGTACTTCTCGGCGCGGGTGAGATACGGGAGGAGCTCTTTGTAGGACCAGCCCTTGCAGTTGAACTTTTCACTCCACTCGTCGTAGTCAGAGGGGGCGCAGTGGTGGTACATCATGGCGTTGATGGAGGACGAGCCACCGATAAGTTTGCCTCGCGGCCACTGGAACTCTTTGTTGAGCAACGCAGGCTGGGGGGTGGTGGTGTAGTCCCAGTCTCGCTCCGTCCTAAAGTTCTTGGTGAAGACGAGAGGTGCCTTGACCTCGAGCGCATTGTTGTTTCCGCCCGCTTCGAGGACGAGGACCGAGGTGTGGGGGTCCTCGGAGAGACGGCTAGCCAGAACGCAACCAGCTGTGCCGCCACCGCAGATGATGAAATCGTAGCTTCTGGCCTTCTGAGCCTCCTCGACGGTCTGAGGAGCCATATTGGCGGGCGTGGCGTACGTCGAAGCGTCGGGAAGGAGGGTAGGAGAAGAAAAGAGGCCCATGTTGGAGAGGACACTGAGAGAGGGAAGGGGTGTCGCAATGAGTGATGTTGCGGGGGAAGGATGTGAAGGAGAGTATCAGAGGGAGATGGCCTTTATATGCACTCGAAGCCTCTGGTCTGTGACCAGGAGCGTTCGTGGCTAAAACGCAAGGCAACCTTGACAAGCTCGGTTGCGACGCTCGGATTGGCTTACTACTGTCCTCTCGCACTGTCACAGTGACTGCACGAATGCACGGCAGACGGGCGTGACTTGCAACATGCGGGCAGCCGAAGGTCGTCCGACTGTCTGATGTGGCCCGTCCACAGCTTTTAGGCAGCAAGCGCGCAGGGTATTGCCGAGGATTGAGAACATGTACAGAAGGGTCTCATTGACTTCTCCAAAGGCGGAGTTGAAGGCAACGCTTAGGGACAGGGCGTCCTGCAACTTGAGGCAAGGAGCTGGGTCGCCACATGACCTGGTCTCGGCAGCAGATTTTGAGACGCGAGAGAGATGTTGCGGTGGTGACGGGATGCGGGGTTAGGAGGCTACGTCTGCTCTGTCACCACCACAACTCGGCTGTGTGGTACAAAGATGAAGGGCCCTGCAGGGTCCATCTGGGTTTTGAGCGCGTCCTGAAAAAATGCGGGGAAAAAAGGTTGCTGCTGGCTGGCTGGCTCGTCTCCTCATAGTGTCACTTGTTCACCTGGCAAACTTCATCCGGCGGACAGGAAGGCATCGTAAACCCTTACTGTCGAGCCACTTGCGCATCCATTTGGTTCATTGCTCGCAAGACTGAACTCGATTGGACGCGATTTCATCCTGCAAACCAAGTCCATTTACCATCCCTTCCCGGTGCGGGGATCCGAGCGATATGCCGATGTGAAATGCTACTCGATACAGTCTCTGAGGTCGGCATGGCGAGTTGCGTGTCTACTCCGGCAGCAGCTATGCCTGAACCGGTGGTCAAGGAGCAAAGTTGATGCCCGGCATCCTGCCGCAAGCTCACTGTACGTACGACATGCTCTCCGACCAGCCCCACCTCCTGTCATACCAGCCTGCAGCTTGGACACCTCCTTCGCCCATCCACTCGGCTGTGCTGTCTACCACCACCCATTCCGGGATCATCGTGCCTGTGCGCGTCGGCAACAGTCGAGCTGCCCTCGAAACACCTTCGAGTCCGATGCCGTGGACCACCAGTGTCATGCCTTGATCGTAGCTCGGATGAGGCGCGAGCGTAAGAAGTGCCGTGCCGTTCTCGTAGAAGCTTCGATCCTGGGTTTGAAACTGGGCCGATGTTTCCGGTGATGAAAAGTGTATCGGACTTTGTGCTGCTGGCCATGTTGCAAAGGTGGATCTAGTGAAAGAGTTGATGGTAGGTCCACCGAGCGTGACGATGTTGCTGTGCTCCAAATGGCCTTCTTGAGCTATGGAGTCGAATTCGATGTCGGTGAAGATTTGCGAATTGACGGCGCCGTACAGCAACAGGTCGGCCGCGAAGCGTCGCGCAACTCGCGTCCAAGCCGCTACTTCGGCCTGTGGTCCTGAAGAAGGTACGACCAACACCATCGGTCCTTTCGACGTCACGATGCGCAGCACTGGTCCGATGGGTCGAGGTGATGGGGCGACAGCCGAAGCTGCGTTTACCTTCCATTCGCCATCGGCCGCTCTGACGAAACGCACGACGTCGGCGTTGCTAACGTCAGCTTGCTTGTCTTGCCCGTTCAAGCTGAAACGTAGGACGGACGCATTTACGAGAGATGAGGAGGCGAACTCCGAGTTTCGAAGACGGGTCGTGTCGAGCTCCAGTCGTCTTACGTTTCGTGTAGAGACTTTGAAGCCCTCCTCGCTGGATGCAGCGTCATTGGTGTAGATTATCTCGATCCTGGCAAGCCGCCCAGGAGTCTCGACCTCCGTGATGCGCCAGAACCCTTTAGATCCAGCTTCGGCTGGATTGAAGATCGTGAGCGTAAAGTTGTGAGGAAGATGTGGCATCTGGTAGCCCGGGTTTCTGCTAGATGAGCAAGCTGCCTCGATTGCATCCTGCACATCATCCTCGGAGAAGAACGTGTCCCACCAGTGAGGACGACCTGGCACCTCGGCGACTGTGACCCTGCCCTCCTGGCCTGATCGGACGTTCCAGCCATTGACAATCATCGCCATGTCCTTCGAGTTCCAGGGAGGCACGTTTGCGTCCGCCGAGCCGTACTTGATCAAAAGATCGAGCCCGGCCAGATTGCTGGCAAACAGATCGTTTTCGAACATGGTCACTCCGCTGTGCAGGATGCCCTGGAGAGCCGGGTCTGTGAAGTGTCGTCCGACCTTCCAGCCAAAGAACACGTAGTCAGAGACCTTGGTGTAGGCGGAACCTACCATGCCACCGATGATCCGGTCGGGAAACCGCGAGAGTCGATACCACGCCCCTTGTCCGCCATTCGAGTGGCCCATGACAAAGAGCTTCTCCGGATCGAATTGCCAGGCTCGCTTCTCCTCTGCAGACAGGGTCGGCGGAAGCCCGTAAAGGTGTTTGTGGAAAGCAGCCACCGCTGCATCTGCCGCCTGCAGAGATGCAAGCTGCCAGTCGTAGCCCCAAGGTGTCCGTCCGGTTGGCAGGATGGACCAACTGTCACTCTGACGTCGGATGCTGTTGCTGAAGAATAGGTCGCGAACGTCTACTCCCGCTCCATGCAGTGTCAGTATCAGAGGCGGAAGAGGTCCTTTCTGAGCTGCTGCTGCTCTTCCTGACCGTTTCGGCGGCGTAGCAGCGGCCAACTGGACTGTGCCATCGTCAGCGAGGTAGCTGTACATGTACGCATTGTGTTCGTCGTCGCTGCTCGAATATTCGCAGAATGCAGGCTTGTGTATGAGCGGGATCCTTACTTCCTTGCTGAGCAGGCTTTTGGTCGGATCCGACGCCCTGCTGAGATGAAGTGTCAGCTCCAGTTCCGACACGGTCGAGCTCAGCGGAAAGCTTTGATTCAGCCTGACAGGGACCATGACCATCTGACCTGGTGAGACCCTGAGTCTGGCGCCCAGATTGGCGGCCATAGGAGCCTTCGCTGCTTCGGAGCGCTGCGTTGCAACCTCGACACTGTGCGCAATGTACGTCTCTTCTGAATCGGTGTTGCGCAGCCCGAAGGATAGACCCCAGCCTGCCAGCCATCCGCCGACTACGTGCGGAACATTGCTGTGCTGCGCATCGGTATGCATCTCTAAGCGATCCTGTTGCTCTATCTTGTGCAGGCTGCGCGCGGCTATATCGATGCCAATAATGATCTTTGGGCTTTCAGCCCCACCGTTGTTGCGCGGATCGCCAAAGATGCGAATCTCGTATTGCGACCGAACGAGCAGCTTGTAGGCGCCTTGATCAAGGTGCATCGTGTGGTGAGATATCGGCAGCTGAGAGGCAGAGTCGTTTTCTCGAGCAAAGGCGGCGATGTACGAGTACCAGTCGCCCGTGTGCCATTCGATAGCATCTCCCGGAGAGGTTTCGTTTTGTAGTGTCGTGAAGGACGTTCTCGGAACCACTGCGAATTCAGCAGCTTTGTCCATGGTGATTGCGACGGCTGAGCTGTTCTGGCCGACTTTGATATCTGTCGCTGCGACCATCTGCCACTGTAGCGAGGACCATCCGGCACTCTTGCGGACCCAAGCCCAATCCACGTCAGGATACTCGACTGTCAGCGAATGTTTGACGCGACCCGGCGTTTCGCTCTGGACCTGTGCTTCGAATGTTTGTACCCTTGATGTGGAATTGAATGGTCCGTATGTCGTAAAGTGCGGTTTTGTGCCATCGCTGAGGTCAAAGAGATTGGCATAGCTCGAAGCCACCGACGCCGGGAACCCGCCGAAGGGCAATTCCCTCATTCCGGCGGGGAAGGGGCCCAGGACCTGCCATGACTTGTCGAGTGTGATAGCCGCCGCTTCCGAAGAGCTGGAAGAGGGCATGCGTTCTGTTTCAAAGACCTGCTGTGTCGACGCGCTTGAGGTGACGAGCAGGGCGATCAGCGATGCGAACGTGAAGTGATTGCGCATAGTTAACCGTTGCTTTCGCCCTTAATGACAGAGTGCCAAGGCCGATGAAAAATGGCATGTGCAGCCTATCTAGAGTGACGCTATCAGCATGGCCGTCGAGCAAGCCGAGCGATATTTGAAGCAGGTGAAGGGGCCGCTAGATGAAGTGGTGAGGGTTAGTGGTAAAGATACTGTACGATGGTCCGTGCAAACGAGCTTGATGAAGATCCGGCAACTAAAGTTGGGTGGACCCTGCATGCAGCGCAAAGCACGATCCTGACCGTCATCAGACAGTCAACCTCCACTCATCACCACCATCATCGCCGAATGATGCGAGCCGTGCTCAACCTCAGAATCTTAACTATATCCACCGCTCACCTTCGAACGGCCAAGTCAATCTCGATTCACGCTTTCTCGCTGCAGCGCTCCCTCATCACCACCAGAGCAAGCTACAAGATGTCGAAGCCGGCACCAGGACACAAGGACGCCGTATACCACACCGAGTGCACCGGTCAGGCGCTCGAGACTGTCAAGGCACACTCTAGCCCATCGGAGCTGACTCTGTTCGGCGCCTGCTTCTGTCCCTTCGTGCATCGGGTATGGATCGCACTCGAGTACCTCGGAGGTGAGTAGCAGAGTCATTATGGCGAAACCCCTTCCGAAACTAGCTGACCAATGTTGCTTTGAGGACATGCAGCTCCCTACCAGTACCGCGAGGTGGACCCTTACAAGAAGCCGGCAGACCTTCTCGAGCTCAACCCTAAGGGACTCGTGCCGGCACTCAAGCTGTCTAACGGCAAGGGTCTGGCCGAGTCGACCGTCATGTGAGTATCAAGTTTCCACGACATCGGGTAGAGGAGGCAACTGACGCATTCATGATCCTGTACGGATGCAGTCTGGAATACGTCGATGAAAAGTACGGCGGAGGCAAAGACGGCAAATCGCTGCTTCCTTCACTCTCAGACCCCTACGAGCGAGCCGTCTACCGTCTCGCCGTCGACAAGGTGAACCGCAACCTCATCCCTTCCTTCTACCGCTGCCTCCAAGCGCAAGAGGTCGAAAACCAGCTCGAAGGCGCAAAGGAGTTCACCTCGCACCTCACCGACTTTGTCAAGTCCATGTCATCGTCCGGCTCCCAGGGCTTCTGGGACGGCAAGTCGCTGTCCATCGTCGACTGTACTGTCGCACCGTGGCTGTACCGCGCTACCAACGTGCTGCGACACTTCCGAGGTTTCGAGCCTGACAAGCTGCTAGACGCAGGTGTGCTGGAGAGGTGGAACAAGTGGACCGACGCCGTCTTTGGTCTCGATGCTTTTAAAGCGACGACCTCGACAGATGATCTGTACCTCGACTCGTATGTGCGCTACGCCCAGAACCGTCCCATGACCTCCCAGGTCGCCGACGCCATCAACAAGGGTCGAGGTCTTCCTTAGCCATGATCGAAATACCCAAACGATGTCATTTGCCCATCTGACTGCTTCTTGGGATGATGACGAGGCGAGTCAAGGGCTTTGCGTTCAACGAATGTGCAAGAGTACGAGGTCACTGAGTCCTGATTATCAAACGATGGGCAATGGTTACCACCTGCGGTCACTTTCAGAAGGAAAGCTTCTCATTTTCCGCGACGATTTCCTCTCGGAGCATGCACGTCCGCATAAGCCACGCGGCCCTTTTTGGAGTTGGGCGGTCTTCGATGAGGTCTTGGCGTACGAGCTTCTACTCTTTATCTCCGCTCCACCATCGTCACTGATTCCATCGACACTTCCGTCTTGACAGCTTGCCACCGATGTCAACAAAAGGGAAAGCACCTGAAGCAGAGCTCATCGCTCGAAAGCTCGAGTTCAAAGGCGGCAAGGTTGCTCGCAATCGTCTAGCAAAGGCACCTCTGGAAGAGACGCTCGCTCGTACCGGAGGCGGACCCCCCAATCATGCTCACTACGAACTCTATCGCGCCTGGGCTCGCGGTGGCTGGGGCCTGATCATCACTGGCAATGTAGCCATCGACCCCCTCCACCTCGGCACACCCTGGGACATTACCATCCCTTATGACGAACGCAACCTGGCCTTCTTCAAGAAGGCGATGAAGACGTACGCAGACGCCTGTACCGGCCGTGATCAGCCTGGCGTGATCGATTCAAAGTCACGGCCTCTCGCTGTGGTGCAGCTCGTACATGCTGGTCGACAGTCGATGCGTGGCTCCGGCCGCGGAATCACCAAGCCTGCGCTCGCTCCATCCGCCGTCCCGATGAGCACCCTGGGTGGGCTCGGTCCAGTCGGACGATTCATGGATCATCTTCTCTGGGGGTCCGTCGAAGCCATGACGACAGAGCAGGTCCATCAATTGCGCGATCGCTTCGTCCAGGCAGCTCTCATCTGCTCCGAGGCAGGCTTCGACGGTGTCGAGCTGCACGCCAGTCACGGCTACCAGCTCGCGGCGTTCCTCAGTCCCAAGACCAACCTTCGCACAGACGAGTACGGCGGGTCCGCCGAGAATCGTGCCCGCCTCCTGCTCGAGATCGTCGACCTGGTGCGCAAGCAGGTCAGCGATGATTTCCTGATCGGTGTCAAGCTCAACAGCTCCGACTACGTCCAGGGCGGCCTCACCGAAGACGATGCACTGCTCAACGTCACGTGGCTCGCCGAGACGGACAAGGTCGACTTCGTCGAGATCAGCGGAGGAAACTACGAGAACCCCTCATTCGTCATGGAGGGCTTCGACTCGGAAGCTGAGAAGGCCAAGCTCGAGAAGCTCTCCTCCAAGACCTCATCCGCTAACAGCAGGTCTGACCCCAAAGCCACCGGTACCGGTGCTGCCACTGTCCAGGGTTCCGGCGTCGACCCGAATGCCAAGACCTCCGCACGAACAGGTAAGCGTGAAGCGTTTTTCCAGAACTTTGCCCGTCGATGCCGCTCCACCCTGCCGGCCAACTCGAGGCTCAAGATCGTCCTCACCGGCGGGCTGCGCTCGCGTCACGGTATCGCCTCCGCCATCCACCCGGACGACGGTGCCGCCGATATGGCATGCCTCGGTCGTCCCGCCGCCGTCTTCCCCGACCTCCCCCTCCGCCTCACAGACACCTCCATCGACGACGCATCCCCCGAATCAGGCACACCCGAATTCAAGGTTCCCGCGGTGACAAGCCTTGCATTGGTACCCATTAAGATCATCGGTGCTGGTTGGGGTACGCTCTGGCACACGTTCCATATGGCTCAGACGGTGCTGGGCAGGAAGGATAGCGTGGGTAAGGGAACGTATGCGTTGATCAAGGATTATACAAAGACGGGTGCGACTCAGACAGGGTTCAAGGAGCCGAACGATGATTGGTTTATGCTGTTGGTCATGACGGCTATACCGATGGTCGCTTGCATCGCTGTGTTTGTTTTTGGGGGTAGATCGTAGATGAATCGATAGTGCTGCGTCTACCCTCTGGCACGAGGCTTCTGTGCAGCGTGTGTAGCGAAATGTTGAAGGGAGACGACTCTGGTGAAGAGGGCTAGTTAAGGGCTAGTCTAGGGCTTGACGAGGCCGTACCGCTCCCAAATGCGACGGCTGCGCTCAATCAGAAAGCTAGTCCTTTTTTTCTCTGCATCCGTCTCGCCCACTACGCTCCTCTTCCTGGTGCTGTTGAGGTCCGCGTTCCATTGCGCGACCTCTTCAAACGTGGCCCCTTCCACGCTGCTCATTCCAGACCCGCCGCCAAAGTGCAGAAAGTGTCTCTGCATCACCTGCAGTGCAGTGACACCCGTGATGTGAACCAAAGTCTCCACCTCAAACCGATGATGAATGTTCCTTAAAAGATCCGCGGGAGCATCCTTTGCCACGAGCAGTAAGGCGTGTTGACCGTTGCCAAAGTCAAGCTGAACCCCGCGTTCGCGCTTGCGGGTCATGTCGTAGGCAGCGATGCGCCCGACGAGCGACATTGTGGTGCCGTCTTGTTGGGTGGTGTTGAGGTAGATGCATGATTCGGGGGCCGTGAGTGAGCTTTGGACGATGTCGGCGGCGAGGATGGTGCTCGTGCATGGCTTCTGCGAAGAGGAGGACCTGTTGGAGGGCGAGCTTGGCTGAGAGGGAGCTTCGAGGCCGCTCTTCGACATAGAGCCGTCTGGAGTCGTGTTTGTCGACGATTCTTGCTGACGACGATCGGACTTCCTCCGCTGACTAACCGGCTTGACGAGCGAAGCCAGTTTCTTTTCCGGACTCGATTCTGAGGAAGATGTGCTCTTGGACCCAGTCTGCCCGGGATCGGTCCGTCCCGAATGCGTGACCGATACCGCGGGGCGACCAACCCTTGCTCCTGGAGTGGAGCTCGCAGGGGGCGGAATTGCTGAGGGAGCCTGTTTGGGAAGGCGATCATCAGGGAGTCCTCGATTCGGGCCGGGCGTAGAGAATATGCTTCGCGGCCAGAAGCTGGGCTGTGCTCCATGAGATGATCGAGCGTCACGAGGAGTGTGCGCAAGACCTTGCAGGCACGATTGGTGGAAGTGTGGATTGCTCGGCAGCAACATGCTCGGCCGAAGCCCGCTCATGGACTGGTGCGGCTGAGAGAAGGGATGGTGAGGGAGTTCACGTGGCTGGAGACAAGGAGTCCAGAGGCGATTCAAATGAAGGTTGAACGGCGATTGCTGCGCATGGGTCTGAATGGATGGATAGAAGCTGTATTCGACGCTCTGCTGCGTGCGCAGGCCGAAACATGATCCACTCGAGGGAGAGACTTGCTGAACGGCTGGCCCGGCCGAAGGCGTGTAAGGCTGAGCAAGTGGAGAGAGGCAAGTTCGTTGCCCCTCGTCGGGTGAAGAAGGCTCTTCAGCAAAATGCGGATCTTCGTGCGGACGATCTTGACCAAGGGAAGCACTATCCTTTATCGGTCCCGCATCGCTATCAGATGGGGCTTCTCCATAATCGATGCTCGGTCTGATCGATGAAGAGGTGTGTTCACGTTTCTTGAACTCTCTGACAGCTGCCTTGAGACCATCTAGTAGATCCTTGCGATATCGAAAATGAGTGAGAACAGAGACAAACTCCGCAGCGGTGACGGCGGCTTCTTCCAGGAATTCGTCCAGCTCATCGATGTCTTGTCGGCAAAGAGGCTGATAATCAGGCGTCATCGCTCGAATGCTGAGTTGAGAAAAGCCGAGCGCACGGCGGCGCTGATATGGTGTTGGAGATGATGAAGGCTGCGATGTGAGTATATCAGGTCGAAGCTGATGCTGGCTAAGAAAAGGGAGCTTCTAAGAGGATAAGTGTTTCCTTGAGGTGGTTGATAAGGGAGGGTGTTGGTGAGGCTGAGGAAGCGAGAGGCCAGCGTATATAGACCGGACCGAATGCGGAAGCAACAGGGCGAGCTCGGTTGAGCGGAAGCGATTTGCGGATCATCGTGTGCTTAGCACTCGGGACAGTCGAATCGCAAGCTGTCGAGCTGAGTGTGTGATCTTAGCTGCGGATCAGTCTCATTGTGTGATTGAAGCGAAGGATCGTGCTCGTCGTGTGATTGAAGCGAAGTGTCGAACTCGTCGTGTGATTGCAGCAAAGAGTCGATCTCATCATGTGATTGCAGCAAGACGGTGAGCACGCGTAACGACAAGGCAAAGTTTAACTCGCATTTCGGCAAACTCAAAGCTTCGTGCCTTCATCTACTTGTTTGCTCACTCACGCCCTTGACTCAGTCACAACCTTTACCTTTAGCTTTCACGAGATACAGCCATCACGCGCGCTCACGGAGACGCATTGTCAACACCGCACTGAACGCTCGCTCGCCGTCCGCACGACAAAGCCGTGTGATGAAGTGTTTCGTCTGGATTGCGCTGCTCGACGGAGCTATCTGTACTTAGGCTTCTGCGTTTTGGAGCTTAAAGTCAAACCATGTCAAACCTTGACGTTATCTTGATGTGATCACGAACAAGTGCGGAATCTCCAAGATGCGGAAAGAATCTCAGCTTCTGCAGGTTCCGCACAAAGAAGCTCAGCTTCTTCTCCAGCATTGCTTGTAAGGTATAAGTACCGCGAGTTCGCTCCCACCTTTCCTCGCCCTCACCATCAAGACGCTTCAAGATCGAAACACACCACTAAGCACAGCTACGAGTCCAGGTAATTCACATCGACGTTCGAATCGAGTCCCACAGCAAGTCTGTAGTCACACACGCCGTCGCACACAATCCTCTCGCACTCCGTCAAGCATCCCTTTCAACACCCCCACACACCCGATCGCGCAAGCTGGCACACACGGCTCAGACATACGCAGCAGAACGGTTCACAAGCACGATCCGCTACCCCTCTCCCTCCATCTTACCTCGCTCAAGGCCCGGGATCGCTGCAGTATGTCAGACGAGTCACCCGCCAACGAGCAACCGGATCGCGCGGACTTCAACGTGCTCAACCGACTCCTGACGATCGCCGAGCTCGGCGCACCCAGCGCTGAAATCTTCGACTTCTTCGCCAACCGTCACAACACGACCAGCCTCAAGAGGGTGATGGATTACATGGTCGACACTGGCCCTTCGTCTGGCTCCACCTCTCGAAGGACTGCTAACGTGGACGACACGCAGACGACTACGCGGACGAACGATCGGACTGTAGCACGCACGACTCGATCCTCTGCACAGTCTTTTTCTCGCGGGATGCACCGTATCGCCGTCGACCTGTGCAGTATCCCCCTCCGCACGCTCACCTCTCCCCGCTGGTTCATCGACTCCGACCGCGACTCGGTGCTCGGCAAACCCATGTCGTTCGTCGCCATCGTAGCGTGCAACATGCTCCCGCCCTCCTACCCCAACACGAAGAAGCGATACACCATCCTGCACTTCGGACACAATCTGTGGGCGATTCTGTACGTTCCCCGGTCCGCCGAGTTGTACTTTGATGCTGATGCAGGATTCGACTTTGCGGATGGAACACTGGCGCACTTCAGAGGGGTGTATGGTCACGAGTCGAGGCACCAGAGGTTGCTCAAGTTTACGGAGCGGTCCGAAGTGGAGCGGGTGAACACGCTCGATGCGGTGAAAGATTGTGCCGCGCTCAACTTGCGACTGGATACTGAGCAGAGTGGTTGAGCCGCTGCTCGCGACTGGATCAGCAAGACGTCGCAAACAACGCATTGCTGAAGATCCTCTGCCCTCCCTCCATCTTCCAGGTCATCCCGTGCTCACAAAATGAGCAAAGTCGTGTATGGGTATGCATCGATTTGTAACCGTATCGTGTAATCTACAGTACAGTTGAAACCCAAGAAGATACAAGCAGTATGTTCGTACAGTTCGGGCTCGACTCAGTTGACGGCGGCAGAAGACACCACCGGCTCATCCGCCTTCTTCTCTTTGTTGTCCATCGACTCGCAATCCGAGTGCGTCCTTCCCGCACCCTGTTCATAATTTCCCGGGTGGTCCGCATCCATGAGACCCATCTGCGAAACATCATATCCGTTGTCAATCAGATACTGTCTGAACTCCTCGTCCTCCTTCTTCATGCTGTCCTGGCCGATGTTGGGGATGAAAAGGAACGTGATGATGGCCGAAAAGATGGCGAGACCACCGGCAATGTAGAACGGTCCTGCGTAGTAGATGTTGGAGTCTTCCGAGCCCAGATCGGCCTGGATGACGGGATAAGCATAATTGCCGCTGAAGGCGCCTACCTTACCTATGGCCGCTGCAATCCCGTACATGGTACCACGAACAGCTGAGGGACCACAAGCTTTGCTAGCGAGGAGACCAAGGTTGTTGCCGGGACCGAATTCGCCGAATGCAAGGAACAAGCCGTAAACGGTGACGAGGCCGCCAAAGTTCTGCTTGAGGTGACCGAAGGCGCCGCCCATGACGAAGGCGAGGACGGCTTGGATGGCGAGACCGAGGATCATGGTGTAACGAGGGCCGAGGCGGTCCGAGACGAAGGCGCCAATGATGGTTCCAGGGAGGTAGAAGCAGTTGAGGGCGGTCGAGTAGGCCAGAGATTGCTTCAAGACGTAGTAGTCCGATACTCCCTTGCTCGGGATGAGCTGCGAGAAGATCAGCGAGGAGTACGTACCGCTCGGGTAGCTGACGTAGTCGTAACAAAACCATGCAAGGCAGACGGCTAGAAGGCGGACCCAGTAGCGTTTGAAGATAAGCCAGTAAGGAACGTTCTTCTTGATGGCACCCTTGCGGAAATGTTCGGGCTCCTGCATGCCCATTCGGAAAAAGAAGACGATGAGAGGTGGAAGGGCACCGATGCCGAGAGTGAGACGCCAGACCCAAGCGAGGTGGTTCATGCCAAAGATGAGGAGGAGGATGTAGCAGACGAGGACGGCAACGACGAAGCCGAGGTCGATCATGGTGTTGGTGGCAATGATGAAGTACATCTGCTGGCGGTTCTTGTTGACGCCTTCGCCTTCAGTGTTTTCCGAAGCTGCGACAGAGCCAGAAGGATATTCAGCGCCGATTGCGATACCCATGATGAAGCGGTATGCAGAGAGAGCAGCGAAGAGACCGCCGACGGAACCGCCGGCACCCCAAGCGCCTGCGATGAGAATCGACCAAAGCGTGAGCCAGATGGAGGCGAACCACATTCCGTGACGTCGTCCAATGCGGTCAACAAGGAAGCCGAAGAGGAGCATGCCGAAGACGGTACCAGCAAAGACGAGCGAGGAGAAGCGGGACTTGAAGGCTGCGAAGCCAACAGCATCGGGATACTGATACTTGAGAACGGTGAGTGCGGGTCCGGCGGACGCGTTGATGTAACCATCGGAGAAGAGAGCAGCACCGCAGGCGAAGATGAGGCCAACAGCTCCAAGGCGAGACTTGTTGGTGAGAGGTCGCGCGGGAGCATCGTCGTAGGAGGAGGAGGAGCCGTTGACGCGCTTCTCCTCGGCGGCGGGCGAGATATCCTCGTGGTTGGTGTGTTGGATGTCAGCCATCTTCGAAGACAAGTTTCGCTTCGACAGCGGCGAGGGAAGGAGCGAGCGGATAGGTAGGTGCGTGAAGGTAAGGATAGGGGTGGTTGCTGAGGAGGATCGGCAACAGACAGACTATATACCAGGATGGAGAGCATCTCGGATGCGGGGTGCAGGCTGCTGGGACGCTGTACCCACCCTCTGCAGAGAAGGCGCTAGATTGAGTGAGTGGGTCCAATGCGCGTCCCGAGCAAGCTTCATCAGGTGGGTTTCGCGGAAGCCAGCCTAACCTCAGGGGCAGACTGCAGTGGGGTGGCTTCTGTACACAAATGAAGTGCCACTTGCCACCTTTGCGTTGAGTGAGTGTCAGGTGGCCACATTACGGTTTGGCTTTATCCGACAGCCATAAAAAAACTCAGAACTCGGCTATGCTTGTGTATCGGACAACGAAAGTGGGCAAGCGAGATAGCGAGGAACGCTTCGTCCTCGAAACAAAGCTCTTTCTCACAAAGCGGCGGTTCAGCACGGCACGGCAACACGGCGGCGGCTGGCTGAGAATGAATAGCAATCGTGTGACTTGCCGCCCGTGTGAAAAAGAAAAGAAATTCTCCTTTTCCTCGCCATTTTTTTTCTTCCTCAAAATGAGCTGCGCGGCAATGCACTGCACTCCAACTCACTTTGTGCCGCTGGGTCGAGTGGTTTCGTCGAACACGTTCCCTCGACCTCGCAGCCATCTTGATCAGCTTGGCTGCATCAAACTCAGGCGGCGAACGTGCTTCTTTTGGATGAGATTGCGCTCACTCTGCCGCTCAACCCTAGCACCATCTTCCGTTCCTCCCGCCGGCTCGAAACTGCTTCTAGATTGATGCTATTGGCGAGTGCCAATCGGCACAGTCGAGCCCTTGCTTTGAGATGGCGCCTCGACAAGCCCAGCATCACATGCGCCCTTCGGCGATCACGTGCTCTCTTGATTGGACAAAGTGCGCCCTTCCTCGACTGTGTTTGTTGCATTTGCCGAAAGCTGCGGGCCAATTATTCGAGCTCCATCCTCCCCGTTGTCGCCTGCCCTGGCGGCTCCTTCTTCTCCCATACGTCTGAGTTTACATATCCATGCTCCGATTCCCTCGTTACTCCGAGGTAGCCTCTTTCAACCCACTCAAACCAGACTGGAACCACCAAGGGGAGCAGCCAAAGCCCTCACATCCGACGCATGCTCTCGCTGAAAGTGCATCTGCTCGTCCATGTTTCCATGCTTTTCGGTGCGTTCTTTCGCGAGCGTTCCTAGGCTGATCACCACGTTGACCCGGACCTGCATGCCTCGTGCTTGGTCGAAGCGATCCGCCGGCAGACGCCACGCATCCAAAAACGATGGACAATTCCCGCTCCAGCGAAAGCTCAATCGTCGCCTCATGGTGATGTCGTTGGCAGTGTCGGCCGAAAAAGTCCTTGCCCCGATTTCCGAGAAATGAGCCAATTTTTGGTGGTTCTTCCAAAAAAAGTTGGAGGATGTCAAGGCGCTTAGGCATCTGCGGCATCCACCACCATCAACAGCAGCAGCAGCGTCGTGATGGAGGACCTGCTCAAAGCGCTGCGCAACATCGATCTGGCGCTGCCTGACCCAGAGCAGCTGCTCCAGCTTTCGGATCCTGACAGCGAGGTACAGGACAATCTCGCCCGCCATCTCTCTCTCACTCCTGCCAAAGACGATCTTGTTCCCGAGGAAACAGATTGCTACGACGGAAACGGCACTGAAGCTGAAGAAGATAACGAAGACCTGGCACTGGACCCTCTCGTCGATGCAGACCTGTTTAAAGGCGCTGTACAAGCACTTCTCGAGAACTACAACAAGTCGATCGACAAGGAGCGCGATGCTCTGCGGAAGGAGAAGGAGGCACTCGCCTCACCTAAAAAGCTCAAGCCTGTCCCGCTCAAAGCGTTACTGGCAAGGCAGTCAGCCGAGATCAAAAAGCGTCAAGAGGAGCTCCACATAGCCGGCCACGATCCAGAATCAGGTCGCAAGCGAAGACACCTCTACCTCCCGCGACAGACTTTCGACGGCATCGGCAGCTACGCATCGGACAAGCCTCTCGACCAGCTCAAACGGATCGATGCGGACGAGCTCGAAGCTCCGAGACGTCTTGATCGCCGCTACATCCTGTGCAAGGTAGCGTCGAATTTGAACCTCTACGTCAGCTGCACCTTCATCGGCGTGCTACCCTCCGGCAACGCGATTCCCGTCAGCATCGCCCACTTCACCAGCAATCTCCACCTTACAGGATCGCAGCTGGACGCACATCTTCCCATCGGAACTGTGGTAGCGATACGAGAACCTTTCGTCAGCCTCAACCACTTTGCCAAGGGTGGTCCATGTCAGGGAGGAAAGAGCGTTCCCGGTATTCGCGTTGACACGCCCACCGATGTCCGTGTTCTCGATCGACTAAGTCAGTCGGATGTGGCCATTCTGGATGCTACCATGTGGAAGGTCGATGTCACGCAGAATGATGCCGAGCAGTTCGAGGATATCGACGCGCTGCTCAAAGACTCTCCATCAGCATGCAATAGCAGAGGCTGCAGATGGCTGCAAGACGGTCCCCTTTCGCGGCTCGTCAGCTCGACCGATGCCGATGAGCTAGACGAGAGGATATGCGGCCTGGAAGCGACGCACAAGGCCGAGCTGAGCAGGAGAACACGCTCCCTGATCCAGTCTCTCCTCAGTGAAAACCGGTCAGGTGCAGCCTATCGCGAGCTCTGTGCAGCTCGCCTGCTCGGTCTTCCTCTCTCCGCGCCCGCCGACAACGAGAGCTCGACGGCTGAAGACCTCGAAATTGAAGGCCAAGTTCTCTACAAAAAGTGCGACTTCGAAAACAGCCGGCTGGCCTTCGAAGCATCACTCTCCGCATACCCACCCTCACAACGCGTTGCCGCACAAGACCGGATCCTCGAAACGCTGCAAACCGTCCGCTCTGCGCAAAAAACATCTGCACTCGGTCCTACGCACGAGAACGTCTGGGCATACTACTTCGACTCGCAGTCTTACGCCACTCCTCGGTTCGACATCCAAGACTGGTTCGGCCCCGTAGCCATCGAGAACATTCCAGGGGCCGGGCGTGGGTTGGTGCTGACGCGGGATGTGGAGGAAGGAGAGTTGCTGCTGTGCTGCAAGGCTGCTGCCTCGAGCTATGCGGCTGAGCCTGGGTGCAGAGGGATTCATCTGCTTCGATACTCGGTGGAGTCCGGGGTTACGAGCACTACGACGCAGGTGCTGGCGGCGACCAAGAGCATACATGCTATGATTGACCGGCCGGAGGAGCTCACTTTGCCAATCATGGGTTTGACGGCGGGTCCGGGGGTGGAGTATTCGAAGTGGGTCGCGGAGGAGTATCCTGCGCCTCCTAAGCGAACCTACACGGACGCACAAGCACCCGCTGACGAGATCGAGTCGCTCGTGCAAGCCTGTAAATCGCAGCTCAGCATCCATTCCGTTCGACGAGAGCAGTGGCGCCAAACCATCCTCGAAGGATCCACTCGACCCCCCATCGACTCAAGCTACGTCGACGGCGTGCTCCGATTCAACGCCTTCGGCCCCGCAGCCAATCCGGGCGGCAAATCCTCCTCCTCCTCCCCAGACTCGGAACTGACGCGCTCCACCATGGTCCACCCGCTCCCAGCAATCCTCAACCACGCATGCCTGCCCAACGTCTCGTCGGTCTTCTTTGGCGACCTTGTCACCACGCGTGCGCTACACCCGCTCAAGAAGGGTACCGAGATCATGCACCAGTACGTCAAGGGCGAGCAGCCGTGGCTTATCCGTCGTTCGCAGCTGTCCAAGCACGGTTTCAAATGCGGGTGTGGGATTTGCGTGCTTGACGAGCGCGATGAGGAGGATAAGGTGAGGGAACGCGGTCAGGTTATTGGTGGATCGCTGTCGATGCTGCAGGAGCGCAGTCGGATTGTGCTCAAGTCTTCCTCATCGCCGCAGGAGAAGGAGATGGAAGACCATCGGGATCTGGCAGAGTCGTTGGGGGAGATGATCGACAAAGTACAATCCACCTATCACGAGGGGAGGCCGATCCTGCGTCCGGATCTGATGAAGATTCGCCAACTCATGGCGCTTCATCAGAGCCAGTACGATATCGACGCTGCGATCGCCTCCGAGCTCAAAGCCCTCGAGTCGATCGGTTGCACGCTGTCGCAGGGCGAGAAGGGAGGGGGGATCCTGAACGAGCTGCCCTCGCTGCACTTTGATGGCGGCATCACATCGATGTTGAATCTAGCAGGGTTCGCGTTGAAGCAGGAGAAGAGGGACGAGGCGAGGAGGTGGGTCGAGCAGGCGTTCTACACGCATCAGTGTACGATCGGGGGTGGACTGGATATCTTTTTGGATCGATGGTTGGATGCTTTCCCCGACTTGCCGTATCGGGAATGGTTGCCGAGGTGCTGAGGGGTCGGAGTCGTTGCAATCATAGACGGTCGTATCAGACCATACTCCAGCACTTCCTGCTGCAAGACGTTGTGGCAATGCTTGATATTGAGATATGCTGTGGCCGCGGCTCTTTATTCTTCACCGACCCATCTGGAGGCTATATCTCCAATGTGTGGGAGGTAAGGATTCCTCGAAAGCGACGGTGCGGACTTGTGCGCCGTGGATCTGTGTATCGAGAGCACCAGAGATGCAAGGCTGTCTGTCAGTTATCGCCTCTCCGTGAGTCAGTCTGAGCATACTGTACAGTATCACTTACGCATTGACCCAGAACCACCCATACGCGCCCATCCCCACCAACAGCCCAATCGTCTTCAACCCCAACACGCTCCTCAGCAGCCACAGCAGCATGATCAGCAGTGCACCGGTCAGCCCAGACTGATACGCATGGAACCTCGCCAGGTCATTCTCGGTCTCCCAGATCAGTACGAACGCCGAACTGAACGGTGGCAGCGCCCAGGCGATGGCGCATATGCTGCTGAGACTCCACGCTTGCGATGTGCCGTAGGACTGCGAGTATCCTCCACCGCCTCCGCCTTGAAGAGACTGAGACTGCTGCCACGATGAGACGCCCCGAGATGGTTGAGATTGGGATTCGACCGCGGAAGCTGCGTCAAAGACGACATTGTTCGAGGACGAGGTGGGTTGATGTTGGTAGGATTCGGTTGCGTAGCGTGGATCGAGGTCGTCGATCGACTCGCGGTATCCGGATGGGGTGTTGTGGTTGCCCATTAGGGGCTGTTTCTGTTCCGACATCGTAGCGGCAAGAAAGGGAGAGTGGTGGATGATGGATGAGAAAGGAACAACACTTTGAATGTCGATGGTCCCGAAGTGCAAGATTTTCTTATCGGACGGTAAATCGGGCGAGCTGGCTCGAGCGTCTCTCTGTAGGAGGAAGGGCGGTGTGTGAAATTAGCGCTTTCAGGAGACACGCCGTCTGTGCGTTGTTCTTTCCTCCACAGTCGCTTTTTGACAGCTGCATGCCGTCGAGGTGCATGCAGCGAGGCCTGTGTCCTCCTCCCACGCTCATTCTACACAAGGCTTGCCGTTTAGACTCGCTCAGCCGACCCGGCAAGTCGGCTCAGCGCTCTTCACCCTTCTATTCCTTAGCTAGACACCACCATCCCAACCACCATCTTTTCAGGAAATCTGCACCATGTCGGACAACCAAGACGCCAACACCAAGGACGGCAAGGCAGCCCCGTCCATCCTCACCTCCAAATTCGCCAAGCTCAATCCGTTCTCCCGCACTGCCGCCGCCGACCCCGAAGGAGGCGGCGACAATCTCGGTGAAGAAGTCGAGTTCGACTCGATCGCCGGTGGTGGTCACGCTGCTCGACGAACCAAGATCACCAAATCCGAACTTCGAATCTCCCACGCCCTTCGCCAATTCCTCGTCGACCAGAACCTCCTCTCCCCCGCCGATGCCGCACTCGACGAGCCCCAGGCATCGTCCAGCGAGGCGCTCAAGGCGTTTGTCGACCAATCGCACATCTCCGTGCCCGACTACGTCCGCGATCGCAGCAGGCCTCTGAGCGAGTACTTTGTGAGCTCGTCGCACAACACCTACCTCCTCGCCCACCAGCTCTACGGAAGCTCCTCCGCCGTCGCCTACGAGCATGTGCTCGTCACCGGTGCGAGGTGTGTCGAGATCGACGCGTGGGATGACGAGGATGACCCCGCTGAGCCTAAAGTGACACACGGATACACGCTCGCCTCGCACATCCCCTTCCGCGCCGTATGCGAGACGATGAAGCAGGCGATCCAGAAGGAGGAGGCCGAGGCGCAGAAGGATCAGAGCTTCAAAGTGGCCCCCGTGCTGTTGTCACTCGAGAACCACTGTGGTCATGCGGGTCAGAAGAGGCTGGTCGAGATCATGCACGAGGTGTGGGGCGATCTGCTCATCTCCGGACCCGTAGACAAGGGCGAACCCGCAAGCGAGCATACTTCGCTCGACCACCTTGGCGCAAAAATCGCCGTGATGGTCGAATTCCACCTCTCCAACAAGCCTCCGGCTACCGAGCCGGAGCCGTCGGACGATGAGGAAGAAAAGAAAAACAAAGCGGCACGTAACGAAGCTAAGAAAGTCGGTATCATCCCTGAACTCTGCTCGCTCGGCGTGTACGCGCAATCCGTAAAACCCGTCAACGATTCGTGGTTCGAATCGACGCTCACCAACGGCCCCCACGATCACCTCATCAACATCTCCGAAACCGGCCTTCTCGACCTCCTCCCCAAACAGGCAACGTTGATCAAGAAGCACAATGCCGAGCATCTCATGCGCGTCTACCCGAAAGGCACGCGGATTAGCTCGAAGAATCTCAACCCGGTGCCGTTCTGGGGCGTCGGTGCGCAGGTGTGCGCGTTGAACTGGCAGACGTTCGATGCGAGTGTTCAGCTCAACGAGGCGCTGTTCTCGGGGTCGGATGGATACGTCCTCAAACCGCAGCCTCTAAGAATGGGTGGTGATGGAAATACATCCCTCGGAAAGCACCGGTTGAAGCTTCACCTCGCAGGTGCTACCGATCTGCCCCTGCCCAAGGGCAAAGAGGCGGACGCTATCCGACCATACGTCTCATGCACCCTCATCCTCCCCTCCGACCTAGAGGGCGAACCGCCGAAACAAAAGACAAAGGCATACAAACAGCACAAGCTGGGAATCGTGCATAAGGGCGAACAGCCGATCCCCACCGATCCGATCTGGAACGAGGTGCTCGAGTGGGAGTTTGAACACGACGAATTGGCGTTCATCAGGATCCTCATCAAGAGCGATGATAAATTTGCTAGGAACCCGCTGTTCGCTGTTGCTGCAGTGAGACTGGTGTATGCGGCGGAAGGGTGGAAGTTTATCAGGCTGCTAGATCTGAAGGGTCGGGAGACGCACAGTACGCTGCTGGCAAAGTTCGAGTTCGAGAAGCTCTAGATCCGAAATGCGTTTGTCGAATCGATACAGGATTCCAAAATCCCGCCTAACGTGTGTGCGAGGTGTGTGCATGTGTGAAGAGGCGCGCTCACCAATACGTCAAGGCCCTCGCCTCGAGCTCTCCCAACCCGATCTTCTCCCTCCGCCGCTTCTCGAGCATCCACTTCTCAAACCACTTGGCCATCTTGGCCCTGCTATTCGGACTACCCACGTTGACGGTCGCGATGATCCTGTCGTACCTTGTCGACAGCGCAAAGGCGGTGAGCTCGAAGAAGCTCGAATGCTCCGAATACGGTACGCCGTAGATCAAGTAGTCCGGCGTACTGTCGCGCGTCGGATACAAATTCTGGCATCCGAACGTGCGTGCCTGATTCCACTGGATCAACCTCTCGAGCGACGGCGAGACGGTATCCATCCCAGAGGGCGGCTTGTACGTCCATCCCGTGGGCCGAAATGCCACCGCATGCGTAAAGTCGTGACCTCGGGTGCGGAGAGCAGCGACGACATCGCGCAGACCTTCGCCATTGATCGCGTGCAGGTTGGTCACGTGGACCGACGCCGACGGGGAGCGAGTGAGGAGCGAGTGCAACTCGGGATCTTCGAGCTGGGCATAGACGCGATACTTGCGCGAGTCCATGCAGAAGATCTTGGAGTTCATGGCGCGAGCGACGGCTTTGACGATGCGTTCCTTGCCGATGGTGTACGTGCCGATGACGACGAGCAATCGACCGCCGTCACGACGCCGCATCGAGGAGACGGCGTCGCGCGAGGACTCGGAGTGCTTGGCGAGCCAGTTGGAGGCCGTCGTGTCCTCGGAGGACGCGGTGGGCTTGACGTCGTTGTCGGGCCTGTCTTCGGCTTTGACCTCGTCCGCCTGTGACTCTGTGGACTGAGGTTCTGCTTTCACTTGCACTGGCTCTGGCTTGGGGGTAAAATCAAGCAGAGCATCTTCGGAGGCTTCGAGCTTGACTGGCGGCGCGGGAGAAGATTCTGAAGCGTTTGCGGGGCTCTCATATGTGCTGTCCTCCTCGGCCTGATAGTCCTCGTCTTGCTCGTCCTGGCCGAGGAAAAGGTCTTCTTCGTCGTAGTCGAGACTGTCTTCCTGAATCTCTTCTTGCTTAATAGACGCTGTATCGGACGCCTCTTCCGTCTTAAGATCGCTGAAGCTGGAATCCCTGGATATCGATGGAATTGGCAGAGCCGAAAGCGTGCCGTCTGGATTCTCCACCTTGGTGTTGAACCAGCCTTTGAATGCGTTGGCAGATGCGCTGTTGAGGTCGACGGTATTCTTTGTCCTGCGAGGCGCTGCTGTCAAGTCCTCCGTTTGAGCTCCGTCTCCTTCCATCTTGATGGCAGCTCGATTGGCTTCCAGCTGCGCTTCTGGCACGATGCGTCGCACAAGCTCGGCACACGCTTCGATGACCTGGTCTTGCGCCGGAAAGCAGTAGCGCGGATTGCAATAGGTCGTGTCGAGATAGATGATGTCGAGCTTCTTTCCCGCGATGGAGGGATGATTCGTGTGCACCGGACTTGCACGGAAGTCTCCGCAGTGCAGGTAGCGGAAGATCCTGCCAGTGCCGATGTAGGAGCTCGCGTGGTTGCGCGAGAGCAGCTGAGCAGTCTGCGGGCCTTCGAAGAGGAACAGACATGAGCCAGGACAGTGATTCGCTTCGATGCAGGTGACCATGACGCCTCCGCTGTCCGGCACGGGGACAGCCACTTCCATCGGCAGCGGTCGGAGCCATTGCGGATCAACGCCGAGGTGAGTGCGGCAAAGGTTGGCTGTGGTGACGCTGCAGTAGATGGGACCGTGGTTCCAGTTGGCCGTCATTCCTCCGTAATGATCACTGTGAAAGTGAGTGAGGAAGTAGCCGCGACAACCTTCAATCTTGCCAAAGCGGAAAGCGTCGACCGTGAGTGGCATTCCCTCGAGAGCTTTGTAGAAGGGAGCAGTGCGAGCTTCTGGTCGTGTCCTCGCCTTGCCGCGATAGTTTGCTGCTTCGACTGCGTCTGCTGTGGCCCACTGCTTGGATTCCGAATGCGACTTCATGAGCACCGTGAAGGCAGACGATGCTGCTTTCTTGGCCGAAGACAAGAAGGACGAAGGGGTCCTTCCTGGGTTCTTTCTCGGCCCACCTGCTTGATCTGCACTGTGTTCATTGGTGGGAGCGACGGATGCATCAAGTGTCGAGGCCAGCTCTGATATCGAAGTCAGTTTGACTGTTGGTGACGATGTTGAGGTCTCAGCGACGCTTTGCTTGCAAGGGTCTGGGATGGGTGCAGGTGAGCACTCTTGCCTCGTTGCAGCATCGTTTGGCGGAACTAGTGGCTGCTGCTCGTTGACATGATCTCTCAGAATCTGTGGTTGGGTTGCTAGTGAGTCTGCGGCGTCGAGGCAGGTGTTGACATGTGCTTGGACTGTATTGAATGGCACGCTCTTTCCGCATATTGGACAGTCAGCTGTTCGTTCTGTCTTGTTGTCGCCGGAGCTGACATGTTCCTTCGGGAGCTGCCGCTGCTCTGGTGGTGTGCGCCGTAATGAGTCTGAGGGTGATGGGGAGAATGCCCTCGGGGGGCCGTTGCCGAAGAACGAGAGGAGTGATGGCTGAGCTGAGCCACTTGGCCCGGCCACCTTCGATGGTGATGACGAGAGTTTTCGCCTCTTAGGTGGAGAGGCGACGCTGGCAGGTGCCATCTTGTTGTCGCATTGCTCTTGCTAGGAGCTTAGGCAACGTAGAGATGGTGGCAGACGGTGGCTGAGCAGCCAAGTGACAGATAGATTCACACTCAGCCGCTGCACCTCCACCCTCGACTGCATTCAAGCCTGCAGCAGTCGCTTTGCCACGCTCAGGGTTCAGAATTTTGGAGGAGAAATTTCAGAACACTCGTCACGTGCCTGCAGCAAAAGTGTTAGGTTAGCCAGGACGCAGGGGCCGCTGAGCTGTTGGCTCGTCGCTGTGCAGGTTCGGGAAGCAAGTGTTGCACTTGCTGGTCGCAGCAGAAGCGTCCGTCACCTCGTCAATCTCCAACATATATCGCAAGCATGTCGATGGCACGGCCAGTCGTTGGCAGCGGTCTCGGTAAGTGCCAGCATAACAGAGCTGATCGAAGCGGGCAAGCGGAAGTCGATGGCCATGCTAATAGCGATCCATCTTCACACAATCTTCACATCGACGAAATCAATAGCCAGCTGCTGCACGGTGGTCTCCGTATTTGGCGCGGTCATTCTCGCCATCTTTGGCTACGGCTTCTCGCACAACTGGCCCGCACTCATGGGCAGCACCGAAGACCCACAAGACGGACAGGCGGTCGGACAGACATGCTACATCGCATCGATCATCTATCTTGCCTTCATCGCATTCTGCGGGTGTCAGCTTGGCGTTCATCGAAGGTATAGCCGCATTCAGCTATAGTGCCGGCGTCTCTCGCGGTCTTGGGCACAAGAGACTACCAGGGCGCAGACGGACCACTAACCTACCTTCCAGCGTTGAACCATGCGATCTTGTACATACCACACCGGCCCCTGCCTCACGAGCTTCAACGGCTTGATTCAAAGCATCGCAAGCATATGCCTCAGAATGCAGCATCGACGATAGAACAGCTGGTCATGTGCAGTCACGATGAACTACCGCAGCTCGGCTGGGCGATCTCTGTCTACTTTGAGCGACTGGTTGCTTCGATGAGCGAGTCGGATGCTCAAAGCAAGCAATATCTATCCCGATGGCAGACATGCGGTTCCTGTCCAAGCGGCGAATCCATACTGACAGACCAGCGACGTGACATCAGAGCATATGGATCGCCATCGGTAAAATGAAGCACTGACAGCAGCAGGAACATCGTTCGCGTCGACAGTGGGCTTTCCTATGAGCACGAACAAGCCCACATCGACATTGTCTCCGCGGACCTATAACGACTGGGATCGGCGCGAGCGCAATCGACCATACGAGCAGTCAGGACTCGAACAAGGGCAGAAAGCGGACGGAGACATCGGCCGATGAGCGCTCACAGATCAGCGATACACGAGCCGGCAATGTACGAAGGAGCCGCGGCTGTAAGCGACGCTGAGGATGAATCGGCTGCTGTAGCTTGTACGGTAGAACTGTGAGCCGATGCTGTTTCCTATGCGGCTCGTAACCTTTGCTTGGCTGGGTCGGAATTGTGAGCGGAGCCGCGGAGCAAATTCCATTCGTCCACAGCCGCGCTTCGCTGGAGGGCATCCTCAAGGCTCTGAGCCGCTTTGCGTATTTATAGCAGCACACGGCACTCTGACAGGCAGCATGTGAGTCTCGGCTAGACCCTCAACCCGAGCAGCTCAACGACTTGCGGCTTCTCCATCCTAAGCTTTTGCTGTCGATGCGGTTATGTTGGGTTCGCATTGAGGCGATGCAAGCTTGTCGACTTGTCGAGGGCAGAGCAAATTGGATGGCCAAGGCCTGAAAGTGAATGGCAAGGTGATGTCTGCGTTGAAAGATGAAGCAATGGCTGCGGGTTGCGGATCATGATCTTGGAATAGGAGCCGACGCGCTTCCAGCTGCACATTTGCGAACAGCGGTTGCGCAACAATAGACTTGGCAGCGCCTAGCATACCACCCTCGCTCTCTTTTGACAGCCGAGAGGATGCCTCAGGCAGGCTCGCCTATTGCAAACTGTGGCTTTTTGACTGGCTCTCTGGACGGATCCGCTTCCTTCGTCCCCTTCCGCTGTGTGCAGCCGAATCCTCGGTAGCTGCGGGGAGAGCGCCGCCCAGTTAGCGCTTCTCTGCGCCCAAAAAAATTTGGCTCGATGACGATGGGTACCGCTGAGTTTGCCTTGGCCTCGTCTCACACAGCAAGAGGAGTCGCCGCTGCCAACGCTTGGACTAGGAGCATGACCGCAGCATCGCACAGACAATAGAGCATGTACGCAGCCTAACGCACAGACTTGCGCCCCCAACCGTTAACTTGGCTTTCTTTCAGGATCATTGTCCGAGAACAGTGGTACCCGACACCGACAGCTGAGCTACCGTCTTTCACGATCTTAGTTCACGAAGCAGTCCCTCTTCCCAGCCGAGGACGACATCTGGTCTACACACTACTTATAGGCTTGATGCTGGACACCCTCCTGCCCCCGAACTTGTGACACCAACCACAACTCCCTACCCACTTCCGACACTTTATACCGGCAAAGACGTTGCTGGAGCACACATCATCGACCATGTCGTTGCTCGCTCCCACCCTCTCGGCCTCCTTCGAGCACCTCACGGTGACGCACATCGCCATCGGCTCCGTGGTGATCCTCGCCCTCCTCTGCCTCATCGCCCCTGACCGCTACATCTTCGCCTCCCACCGAAAGGGCATCAAGGAAGTCCCCGGTGCGCTGCCTCTCGTTGGCAACCTCATCTTCCTGCTCGACATCGCCGCCAAACGACGACGCTTCCTCGACGAGTTCCGCCTCATGCAAAAGACCATCGGCTCTGGCGGTCAACCCTGGGCAGCCACCTTCCCCTACCTAGGCGGCCGCGTCACCTCGATCAACCGACCCGAATACATCCGCTGGGTGCAGAAGACCAACTTTGAAAACTACGTCAAGGGGGCCTTCTTCCAGAAATCCATGGGCGACGTGATGAGCCTGCACGGCATCTTTGTCGCCGACGGCGAGGTGTGGAAGAAGCAGCGCAAGATGGCCTCGCACATCTTTAGCGTCGGCAACTTCAGGACGCACGTTCAGAGCACTATCCAGCGCGATCTGGGCAGAATCCACGAGCTGTTCAGCGATGCGAGTAGGAAGAATACCGAGATCGATCTGCCGGATGTGTTTTTCAGATTCACGCTCAGCTCGTTCTCGCTGATGGCGTTCAGTGCGGACATCAAGTGTCTGCCGTCGAAGGTGGAGGGACTGAACGAGGTGGTGGAGTTCGCGGCCAACTTTGACTATGCGCAGCGGGTGATGGATGAACGCTTCGTAGATCCGCTTGCGAGGTTTACAGAGTTGTTCTCGCCTCAGGGTAGGAAGATGAGGAAGACGATCAAGGAGCTGCACAACTTTTGCTACGAGATCATCGATCTTCGTCTCGCCGCCCGTGCGCGGGGTGAGGCCCAAGCAGCCTCCGGAAAGGGCGACAAGGATCTGCTGGCGCTGTTCATGGAGCAGAAGCTGAGTCGAGACGAGTTGCTTCCCGTGGTGCTCAACTTCCTCATCGCCGGTCGCGACACCACGGCTCAGGCGCTCAGCTGGCTGTTCTACGAGCTGTCCAAGCATCCGGAGTGCATCGCAAAGGCACGCGAGGAGGTGCACGACAAGCTGGGTGCAGGACCGAGCTTCCGAAGCATGGCATACGACGATCTGTCGTCGCTCGTCTACGTCCAGGCGTGCTTCCTCGAGACGCTGCGACTGCATCCGTCGGTGCCCAAGAACCTCAAGGTCGCCGTGAAGGACGATGTGATCCGTCCTTACGCTCAGCCGTCTTCCGACGCCGATGTCGCACCCAACGCCGTCCCCACGTCTCAGAAGTTGCCAGACCTCGTCATCAAGAAGGGCGAAACCGTGACATGGCAGGACCACACGATGGGCCGAATGCCCGAACTGTGGGGCGAGGACTGCGAGCAGTTTAAGCCCGAACGCTTCATCGAGCAGCGAGGAGATGGGTCGGTGGGGATCAAGACCTACTCGCAGTATCTTTTCCACGCGTTCAACGCCGGCCCACGGCTGTGTCTGGGACAGACGCTGGCGACGTACGAGGGGTGCGCGGTGGTGGCCGAGATCCTGGGCAACTTTGACGTGAAGTACGATGAGGAGGCGCTGAGGACCGATGCGCCGACGTACGACGACTCGCTGACGCTGCCTATCAAGAATCCGTACAAGATCCGGGTTCAGGCGAGGGACGACTAGTTGCGCGTGCTGTGGCCGATCGTCTTTCTGTTCGCTCATCATGTATTGCTACTTGTACCGCTAATAGGATGGGACCTTGAACGCAAGAATGTGTGAGGTGCTTCTTTGACAGGCAACGTCGACCCACGCCCACCCTGGTGAACGCCGCTGTCAAAGGCGCACAATCACGATGGCCGACAAGGACCGCATCTGATAAGGCTTCCCGTTCAATTTGAAATTCGACTCGATGTGGTCCTCGCACGTTCTTCCAGTCGGAAGCTTGGCCAGATTGGCTCCTGCATCAGATCCAGAGGTGGCGTCGGCCAACTGGCAAAGCTGGCTGGCTCGTCTTACATGAAGGAAAGCAGGGAAAGTCGGACAAGGGAAGGCCAAATTTCAAATTCAAGCTCAGATCCCGTGTGTCGAGAGGCAATTTCGAATTCGGCTTTTTGGTTCTGGCGGACAGCTCAGGAAGAGCCGCCCCGCAATGGATTTGGCTTGGAGGTTTGTCGAGGTATAAAAAGGACGTGGTCATCCGACGGCGGCGACGATATCCTCCAACAGCTGCTCACGCGATCGATCTCCAGCCCCACATCACTGGCAAGACCCCATCATATCGACCACGCTGTCGACAAAACAGCAAAGATGTCGACCTCAACATTACCAACGCAGCACGACGACCCCGCCTACCAGCCACAGCAGCAGAACACTACACCACACAGCAAGGCGAGCACGCTCCACGACGACCACGACGCTTCCTCACCCGACGAAGACGGTCTCATCCTCGACGTCAATGGTGGTGTGCCCAAGCTTCGATCTGCGCTGCAAGATGCACGTGACTCGACAGGTGCTGCCAAAACGGTCCTCCTCTCCCTCGGATGGCTGGACCGTCTTCTGTCGCTCTTTATCATCCTCGCCATGATCCTCGGCGTCATCATTGGCAAATTCGCCCCCAACGCAGCACGCGACCTCAACCGGGGCAATTTTCGCGGTGTTTCCGCACCTCTCGTGGTCGGATTGATCGTGATGATGTGGCCGATCTTGACAAAGGTGCAGTACGAGAGGCTGCCACAGATGTTTGCAACCCGTCGACTTTGGTACCAGCTCGCCATGTCGTTGGTGCTCAACTGGGTGCTCGGTCCGTTCCTCATGCTCGGTCTGGCCTGGGCGACGCTGCCGGACCTCGACGACTACCGTGTCGGCGTCATCATGGTCGGTCTCGCCCGTTGCATTGCGATGGTGATGATCTGGAACAAGATCGCTCGAGGCGACAGTAACACCTGTGCCATCATCGTCATTGTCAACTCGATTCTGCAGATCGTACTCTATGCGCCGCTTGCGGTGTTGTTCATCAACGTCATCTCCAACGACGACGGGTTTGGACTGGACTATTCAGATGTGGCCATCGCGGTGGCTATCTACCTCGGTATCCCCCTAGCAGCCGGTGTGCTCACCCGGATGCTCGTCCTCGGTCTAGCAGGCAAGGAGTTCTTCCAACGCAAATTCCTCCCCTTTTTCAGCCCGCTCTCGCTCATAGCACTACTATACACCATCATCATCATCTTCGCAGAGCAGGCACAGCATATCCTCGACAACCTAGGCCCCGTCTTCCGAACATTCGTCCCCCTCGTACTCTACTTTGCGCTCATGTGGACCGGAACCTTTGCGCTCATCTGGTGGCTATCGGTGCGATACGGCAAGACAGAATGGGGATACCAGATGGCGGTTGTACAGGCGTTCACCGCGGGGAGCAACAATTTCGAGCTGGCGATAGCGGTTTGCGTGGCCGTGTTTGGCGTGGGGTCGGATCAGGCGCTGGCAGCGACGATCGGGCCGTTGGTAGAGGTGCCCGTGTTGCTGGTGTTGAGTTGGGTTGCGATGTTTGTGGGGAAGAGGTTGAGGTGGAACAGGGGGCTGGAGAGCAGTCAGAGGGAGAGCAAGAGGAGGAGAGAGGCGGAGGAGAAGGCGGATCTCGAAAAGTAGCATCTCTACAAAAAACTTTACTCGGACACGCATCTCATTCTTTCCCGCCTAATCGCACGTCACATTGCAAGCTGTCAAGCGTTCGTTCTGACGCTGTTGATTGCGCAAGGTTAAGATTGAGCTTATCGAAAAAGAGCAGATGACAGCGTTCGAGCTGAGTGCAGTTCGGAGCTGCTGATCTAGTGCTTCTCGATGTCCTGCTCGAGGACAAATCGGTAGCGAATGTCGTTATCCTCGACCCTCTTCACCGCCTTAGAGCAGTCCTTCATGGGCAGCACCTCAACCCAAGGCTGAATGTTCTTCTCCGCAGCCAAGGCAAGCATCTGAAGCGCCTCCTTCTTGCTTCCAATGTGCGACGAGCCCATCAGACAACCGTTACCGGCAAAGTTCTGGATGCGAACCTTAAAAACGTCCTCGGGCATGCCAACGCAGATGAGACGGCCGTGCACCTTGAGCGTGCTGAGGATCGAGGCGAGGTCGACGGCGTTGGACGAGGCCGTGTTGATGATGAGGTCGAACGGCTTGTTCTTGTACTCCTCGGCCCACTTGGGGTTCTCAGCAGTGCTAACGAATTCTTTAGCACCCATCTTGAGGGCGTCGTCCTTCTTGCGGGGAGAGTGAGAGATGGCGACCACCTCGGCACCAAGAGCGTGGGCGAACATGACACCGAAGTGGCCAAGACCGCCAATGCCGACGATACCGACACGCTTGCCAGGGCCGGCTCCGTTGCGGATCAGGGGCGAGAAGAGGGTCAGACCTCCGCAAAGCATGGGAGCGGCATGCTCGGACTTGATGGCTTCAGGGATGGGAAATACGAATTGCTGCTGTGTGCGGATGCTGGTGGAATAGCCTCCTTGGGCAGGAGTGCCGCAGTGATGACTTGCGTTGTATGTGTCGACCATGCCTGTCACGTGACCGGATATCGAAAGGCTTCTGTAAGCTCATCCATGTTCATGGTGTTGGCTTCAAAGCCATCACTACTTACCCTTGCCGGTCTTGTCCGAGCCTTGACAGTACTGCTCCTCTTCGTCACGGCAAGGAACGCATTCACCGCACGAATCTTATCGTCCGAAAGAAGCAAAACCGTACGGGAGAAGCGACAAAATGGCGCAGACAGGGGTTGAAAAAGACGAGGGAAGATCATATGAGGTTAGTACGAAGGTTTCGTTGTTCGACAGGTGCACTGGGCGCGCCGAGACGCCCACCCCCTGCAGCAAAATGAGGCGAACATTCTGCACATGCAAGTGGGTCAAAGCGTCTCTGCCAGCGAATGAGACTCACCAACCTGAGCACCGACACCGACGCGGTCGCCAACCTTGATACCCTTGACGTTCTTGCCGACCTTGGTAGCAGTGCCGATGATCTCGTGACCGGGAATGCAGAAATCGTGGCTCAGAGGACCCCAACCACCGGAGATGGTGTGGACGTCGGAACCGCAGACACCGCAGTGGGTGATGGCGATCTCGACATCGTCGTCGGTCTCCTTCTTGAGGTCAAAGTCGTAGACCTTGAAGTCGGTCCAGTTCTTGGTGTCGGCGATACCGTATCCGCGGGGCATTGTGAATAGAAGTGATTCGAAGTGATGGGATCGAATTGAGATGATGTGGTTGAGAGGAAACCAGTACTGAGCGCACTTTGACAAAAGGAACAGTGCGCAGGCAAGCGGATCAGCGCACGGCTATGGGAAAGGAGGCGCAGAGTTTAGTCACTCTCTCGGGGCGATCGATGAGCGAAGGGGCGGCTCCCCACGTTGATTTATTTTTTTTTCTTCCAATCAACGGCCGTGCTCCTCATTCTCGGTAATCACCACTATGATGATGTCGTGAGACGTTGAGAATTGGCTTGAACACTGGCAATGTGCCTCTTCTCCACCTCGTTCTTCACACGACATCACCTTTCTTTTCCAATTTCAAAATCCGCCCCGCCGTCTTTAAGCTTTCGGTGACTTGTCGACACCGTCTCATCGTCACCAGTTCTTGTTCAGCGTTCCTGGTTGCTCGACCGGTGAGCTCGCTTAGTTGTCTTTGCTGCGTTGTTTACCGTCCAGGACACCGAGCTATGAGCTGGCCGCTGTTGACGATCCTGTAGTCATTGATCGGCAGCACTTGAGATCATTCTGTGCGGCTGCTTTGACGAGAGAATTGCTCGTCTTGCATGCGATGAGCGTCTCATTGGGGCTGAGTTCACCAGAGACGTGTCCCAAGAGATACCAGATACGAAGCAAACGACACATCTCGACCAGTATGAGCGGCGATGGCAAGAAAGACTGCCGGCATGGCGCAGTCGGTTGCTCTTGAGCCAGATGATTTTCCGGCTCCTTTTTGGTGCCACATTTTCTGGTTCAGTTTTTTTATTTTATTTCATTTCTCTTCCACGCCTGACTTTCTTCGAACTGCGCAGTTTTTGCTGAACCTTGATCTTCTCAGCTCTCTTCTCACTGTCTTGCACCACCTTCACACTCTATCATACCAAATCACCACCTCGTACAATCATCAACATGTCGATATCAACCACATCCTCCTCCTCAGCAATGCTGCCCACCGTCATCGCCGTCTCCATCGCCTCGCTCACCGTCGGCTACTTTATCGGCATGGGTCGCTCCCTCGTCTCGTACAACTCCAACTCCCGCCGCATCCTCTCTTCCACCTCTGACGACGAATCGGACCTCGACACGGACGAAGAGATGGCGGCCATCGCCGACAACTACTCCACCTCGGGCAAAGGTCTCGAGTCCGAGGAGTGCAAGATGATCCTCGCCGTTCGCATGGATATCAAGATGGAGAAGGGCAAGGTCGCTGCCCAGTGTGGGCATGCCACGTTGGCCGCGTATAAAGTGGCGAAAAAGGTGACGCCCAAGTTTGTGAGGCAGTGGGAGAGGAGGGGTCAGGCAAAGGTGGCTGTCAAGTGTCCGGATGAAGGCGTGATGTTGGAGTTGGAGAGCAAGGCAAAGGAGTTGGGGATCGCAGCGAGGAGCATCATTGATGCGGGGAGGACGCAGATTGCGCCGAATACGAGGACGGTGTTGGGGTTGGGCCCGGCGCCTGTGTCGTTGATGAACCAGCTCACGGGGCATCTTAAGCTACTTTAGGTAGGAGGACGAGCATCTGCATTTGTACAACAACTCCAACACAAGACATGCACACTACAACCAGCGACAATGATGAGAGATCTATGACATTGTGTCTGGCAAGAGGCGGCAGCGAATCACTGGGTCACCTCAGAAATCATCCTCTTCCACCGACGCTGCGTATCAATCGCCTCCCTGAAAATCTTATACTTGACATCCAACAACCTCGCCAACCCCTCATCCTTGCCCGGAAAGACGAGCGTCCCCGGCTTGGTCATCCTCACCATCAAATCCCACAGATGGTCCTTATACCTGAACGAGCTCTCCTCGGCCGTCTTCTGATCCTTGATCCTCGTTCCCTCCCTGGGTGCACTCTCCCCACTCGCTCCTGCCCCCTGTGGATCCTTAACATCCGCCGCAAACCTCCCCAGAATCGCACTACCCGCGACGACGCTCGCACTCGAGCTGAACGGCAGCTGCACCGGCATCCCGCACACATCAGCAATCAACTGCATGAACACCGGATTCTTGACGTGGCCACCGGACATGTAGATTGAGTCGATCTTGTGGCCTTTCGCATTCATCGATTCGACAATGTGTCGCGTTTGCAAGGCGATCGCTTCGAGCGTAGCGTAGTACTTGAGCGCCAGGTCGGTGAGCGAGCGGTCGAGTTTGAGACCCGTGATCATGCCGCGCATGGTCGAGTCGGCGAGCGGGGAACGGTTGCCGTGGAAATCTGGGTAGATGAAGAGGTCCTTGGTGAGAAGCGAGGCGTGCGAGAGCGAGGACTCGGTTAAGAGTGTGTCGATCTTGTCGTGAAGGACCTGGAAGGGGGATCGGTTGGTTTCGGCCGCGAGGGTTCGGAGGGTGGGCGCGGCGGGATGCGTATCGATGACGAAATCGATGAGCTGACCGGTGGAGGATTGACCACCTTCGTTCATCCATAGGCCGGGGAAGACGGCGTGTTTGTACGGACCCCACACGCCATCGACGAGGATGCCGTTGGGCGACTGGACGCAGTAGCACGTCGAAGTGCCGGCGATGGCGGCGAGTCGATTCTGCGAGCTGATGAGGGAGGGATGGTTGTTCTCCTCGGAAACGGCGTTGGTGGCGGGTGCAGCGACGGTGCCGACCCACCCCGCGTAGGCATCGATGAGCGCTGAGCCCACCGCCGTACCCGGCAACAACCCGAGCTCCGCAGCGATCTCCTCCGTCAGACCATCACCCACCGGCTGACCCGCAGTCAGAACGATACCATTACGACCTGAGATTCCGCCCAGCTGCTTAAAGTCGTCCTTGACCATCTCTGAGAGTCCGATCTGGTCGAAGAACTCCGGCTGCCATCCGAGCTCCGATCCATCGACACCGGGCGGCACGTAGGAGCACTTGCAGACCAACGAGCAGTTGCTTCTCGCCAACGATCCAGTCGCTTTGTACGTCAGATAGTCGGGCAGGTCGAAGAACATGCACTTCTTGAACAGCTCGTCCGGCATGTGCTTTTTCAACCACAAAATCTTGGGGATCTCCATCTCGAGCGACATGGTGTTGCCGACGTAGTTGAGCACCTTTGACCCGGTCGAGTTGATCAGCGCCGCCTCGGCTTCAGCACGATGGTCCGCCCAGAGGATGACATTGCGTTCTCCCGGTCCCCATTCGCTGCTGGAAGACGAGGCTTGAGGCGTGACAGCGATGGGTTGGCCGTCGAAATCGGTGACCGCCAACGAGCAGGTCGCGTCGAATCCGAGACCTTTGATCAGGCTTGGTTCCACCTTCGATGCGGCGACGACTTGTGTGATGGCCAGCTTGATCTGCGACCAGATGTCGGTGGTCGACTGCTCAAAGATGCGTGCGTCGGATTCGAGGCGGTAGGTCTGGGTAGCGTTGGTGGATTCGGCGAGGATGTTGCCGTCGTCGTCGACGAGCGCGGCTCTGGCAGAACCCGTGCCGACGTCGACGCCGATGTAGTAGAACTTGGTTGCGCTGTCCGTCATGGCTGGCAGACGTCGTCTGGGTGAGGTGGTGGAGATGAGGACAGCTTCTGTTCCCCTCGTTCGATGGGTATTGACAGTGGAGGCTGGATCGACTTTCCGTTGGAAGGACCATCGAGACACGAATTCGCCGACGCAACACGCACAGACCGACAACGAGAAGAAAAGTTGCCACCGCCGCTGAATTCACCGAAATCTTCTTGTTCTCCTCTAAAAATCTCAAAGTGTTACATCGTGAATGGGTCGGACGAATCGGAAAATGAGTCGGACAAGTCGGCAAGATGGACGGCGCAATTGAGCATGCTTAAACGAGGTCGCTATGGCGCATTACGAGCTGGACTCTCCCCGCTTTTGGCGCTAAGCTCTTTCCAGTGCACACAAGACATCTCTCTCCTCCTGATGGTCGGTTGAGGCATTTTGGCGAGATGCAGTGTCGCTCGGGGGGACAATGATGCGCTCTATCTAATGTTGAAACCGACCTTGTCTATAGGTCCACCCCACCTCTAATTTAGGAGTAACACCTCTACGCCAACGAAGGCCGCTGTCGACGATGATCATCTCGAGAAGGGCTCCGCTGCTGGCGGCCGCATTGATCTGCACATCCGCCGCAAGCTCACACGCGCACTCCAACCCCCACTCTCCCGGTCTGCACGAGGACCACCACGGCGCTGGACCGCACAGCACCGCCGAATACGCACCCATTCCCTTAGTCTCCTTCCCGTCGAACGACATCACCGATCCATGGATCACTAAGTACGGTGACGTGGGCCGAACCGCCTACTCCGGCGTCACCACCTATGCGCATCTCCCCACGGTCAAATGCCTCTACGACCCGGATGAGCTGTTCGACGTAGCCATTCTCGGGATTCCATACGACCTCGGTGTGACCTATCGACCAGGAGCGCGATTTGGTCCCAATGCGATCCGTCAAGCGAGCCGACGACAAAGAGCAGGTCGGACGTTCTCGATGCATCACGGGCTAGATCCTTACAGGTCTGGACTGCGGTTTCTCGACTGTGACGATGTGCCGACTTCGCCGATGGACCCGGCGCTGGCGATCGACCAGATCGAAGCAGCCTACACGTCGCTGCTCCAACGCACGCCTCGGTCGGATCCGATGTATCGAAACGACCACATGCCTCCGAGCGAGGTCGTTTCTCCTGCCGTTTGGGAGGCTTTCTCCTCGGCAGGTCTGGCAAGGGACCGTCGATCGCATCCCAAGATCGTCTCTCTCGGCGGAGATCACACGATTGTCCTACCCATCCTCCGCTCGTTGTACCGAGTTTACGGGCCTATTGCCGTGATCCACTTTGACGCACACCTCGACACGTGGCCGCCCGACGTCTCCCCCGCTGGCTCACCGACGAGGCAACACCAGATCCAACACGGAACCTTCTTCTGGCAGGCAGCTCTCGAAGGGCTTATCGCTCGCAACCAGTCCATTCACGCCGGGATAAGGACACGGTTGGGCTCGTACGACGATATCGACCACGACGCATCCATCGGATTCGACATAATCACCTCGGACGACATCGACGATCTCGGCATCCCAGCCATCATCGAATCGATCCGTGCTAGGGTGGGCACGATGCCGGTGTATCTCAGCATCGATATTGACACGCTTGATCCCGGGTTTGCGCCGGGGACAGGGACGTTGGAGTCGGCAGGCTGGAGTCCGAGAGAGTTGAGGAGGATACTGAGGGGCTTGGAAGGGTTGAATTTTGTAGGGTTTGATATGGTCGAGGTGAGCCCGGCGTACGACCAGGCCGAGATCACCGCGTACGCTGCGAGTGATCTGGTGTACGAGTTTATGAACCTGTTGATAAGGGGCAATGATGCGCAAGGGAAGGGAAAGGTGGCCCAGCCGAAGAGGAAGGCGAGGAGTAAGAAGAGAGATGGTGTCGTGGGCTCCATCTTTGGTCACGGCGACGAGCTCTAGGCTTGATGGTGGCGCCGGTCGATGTATGTATAACAGAGTTTGCCTTCTAGTGTAAAGGGTTGTACATTAGGTGAGATCAATGACTTCAGTCGATCCGGCCATCTCGACTTTCTTAGACGCTTTTCGCTTTGTTGTCCGCTTGGTTGTCCCCTGTACTGACTTGGCCTCTTTTCCGGTCTCTTTCACGCTGGAAGGAGCAACCTCGACCGCACCATCCTCGCCAACGCTTGGCTGACTGCGTTTCCTCGTGCGCGCTGCTTTCGAGACAGTCCCTGCGCCTTCTTGTCCTCTCGCCACCTCGCCATTCGCGTCTTCATCGGCTGCGACGCCCTTCCCTGTCCTCTTTGTCTTGCTCGCCTTGGCCTCCCGTATTGGGGGCAAGGGATCGAGATGCTCTGCAAGAGACTTGCCCGACTTGACAAGCATCTGAAGCAGACGCTCGAACCGCTCGTGTCGGCGATACATGCCTCGCACCACATCGGCCCACATTCCAACTCGTTTTTGAGGACCCGTGCAAGATGGACAGCCTCCGTGCGTCGGTAGTACCGTATTGGTGCTGCTGCTGGCCTCTTGATCGGCGCTCTGCTGCTGTCGGAGGAACGATTTTGCCAAACAGGAGAGGTGGAAGATCGAGTTGCAGTAAACATCTTCGTCCTGGCCAGAATCCGCGGTCTCGGTCGCGTTTGAACAAGACCGAGATGAGATCGGAAGCGTGCTGTTGTGTGGACTGGGACACAGAACAAACTCCAGCTGGCGGCTGAGGTCGACAGTCTCGTCACAAAGCGCGCAAGCTGCCGTCGGAGCAGGCACAGCGTCGTCCCTCGTGCGCGCGTCCTGTGCTGCAACATGCCGCTGTACGCAGGTCTGCATAAAGTGGCTCATGGCCGCTGTCGTCGAAGTTGACCCGACTCGTGTGGTGATGAGGCTTTCGAACCGCTTCCACTCGCTCTCTTCTAGGTCGAGATCGTCAAACCTCATCCTGTGAAGGGGTCTCGTCGATGCAGAGCCAACAGCGGACATGACTGCAGCGGGATCGGCGTCGAGATCGTCATTCTCGCCCTCGCTCGCAACGTCGTCCGTAGCGTCTAGGACAGCTTCTTTGCCGGCCTTGATCGTGCGTTTGGCCTTTCGTGTCAAATCGGTACTGACTGCTGCAGCTCGCGGCGAAGCGAAGGTGTCAAAGTCCTGTATGCAAGCATCGAGTCCTTTCAGATTGGCCGACCGGGGCAGCGTCTCGGGCCACTGTGGGGGCTCGTCGGCGTCGGGCTTTTTCCTGCTGGACGACTGTCTCTTCTTGACAGACTGATCGGCTACACCGGCGTCGGCGCGATGCTGCGCTGAGACGTGGACGAGGGGTATGCGTTTGCCATCGACGCCGGCAAAGTCGCAGACCGCTAAGGGATAGTAGGGAGGAAGAGCCTTGCCAGAGCGACTGTATCGATTCACCAGCAATGTCGAGGATGTTTCTTCGCCGTTCGAGGTGATATTAGCCTCGAGTCGACGATACGCGAGCCAGCTCCATTCCGTGAAAAAGGCGAGTTTGAGACCCCACCCGCAGAAGGGCTCGGAGCGAAGAAGTGCACGCATAGCCAGCAATCTTGCATTGGGTGTCGACGGTGGTCTGGCGATCCTTCGCTTCGGCTTTCCCCATCGAGTCTGTCCCGGCGTCATGCTGGTCGATGGGAAAAGTGACTTTCCAGCCCACTCCGACGTGTCCGTAGTATCGCCTGCGATGGATCGCTCGGTGCTCAGAAACTTGAGATGGCGAGTGAGGTTCGGCTTGGCCCAAGCCCATTCGAATTGCAACGCAGCGATCTTGGAGGAGAAGCCGTAGACGATGCATTCCATCTCCCATGGTCGAGCACGAGCTGTTTTGTACGCACCTTGCGTGAGGTCGCCATTGTGCTGACGCTTGCGACGTGGTGGCGCGGGAGTCGAGCCGATGTAGGTGATGCCAGGGGATGCGAGGGAGCGGAGAAAGTAGCAGGCGTAGAAGGGCGGGATGGTGTGCTGTGTCACCGACGATGGCATGGCTGCAGAGATTGGCAGGCTCACCGGACAGGTAGCGGGTCCGATAGAGATGGGGAAGAGTGCTGACACGAGCGTCCGGGATGTGCCAGTATCATGATGGTATTTGCAAAGGCATGGTAAGATGGTGATGACGAAGGAAGCTGCGTAGGACGATGATGGTGAGAGATGGTGGAATTGGTGACGAGAAGAAACACAGAAATGCGGGGTTCACCTCGACTGAGTTGCAAAAAAGATCCGCTTCGTCTCGGAAAGCAAGTCGCGTGCCACCATCAGCCAAGCGGCTCACTCACATTATGACGCCTGGTCGCTGCGAAGCTCCTGATTGAGTGAGACTATGATACATCATGCATGCTTCGATCTCTGCTGCCTATCTCTCCACCACAACCTACCAGCCTCGTAGCTGCCTAGATAGACACCGGCTCCAAGCGCAGTCCAAGCACCTCTCAGCGCACCCCCTTTCATCAAAGCCTTCCAGCCTTCCCTTGTCGCAATGTCCTTCATGGTCGCAATGACACCCAAAGACTTCTTAGCCGCGTCTGCTCCGGTGTCGAGCATGATTCGCGTCTTGGCCACATCGATCGGCGTGGTCACGACAGCCGCGAATGAACCCGCTATCGCTGCTGACCCGCCCGCAACCAGTCCTGCCTTTCCGAACTCTGCTGCCACGCTTGTCTCGTCTGTTGCTGCCTTGCGTCTGAAGTCTTCCGAAGAGCGTACGTCGTCGACACCACCGTCCTCCTTGTGTGTTCCCGCTTTGAGACCTGCCCACTTTCCCAGCCGCTCACGGAGTGATTCGTAGATGGGAAATTGGAGGGCTGTGAAAGGAAGATTTCGACCGGCTAGAGCGAGGTACGATCGGCCAAACGTGGATACTAGTGGTGCTAGTGTAGATTTGGTTGGCCGCTGAGCGCTCATTTGGTGAAGCTTGTCCTGTGCGTCGAGCACGACGTTCCTGGCTGTGGATGCTGCGCTGCCTGGCGGTGCTTGCTTCGTCACCTTATCTGCAGCATGCTTGACTGTCTCTTTTGCGAGCTGTGTCTTTGACTCGCCTGGCTGGGCATGCTGTAATACTTCCCTCGCCGCCCCTGCCGCGGTGGTTGCTGGACAGGCAGCCGAAGACGTTGTGCTGGACGAGGCTGAGCTGCGACTCGCTTGCTTGTTGACCACCTGCGCTCGCTGCTTGATGATTTCTGCTGGAGTGAGTACGAGGCATGATACAAGTTCTGCGGTTGAGCTGGCGAGCATGTGCGAGAGAGCTGGAGGTGCAGTCGCAAGTGGTGAACTGGACGACGCAAAGATGCTCTTGGTCTCCTCGTAGGTCGTGAAGAACAGTCCAGCGGCGGGAAGCGTGGCGATGATGACACTACCGACTCCTTGATAGAGACCGCCGTAGAGTCCTCTGCCGGAGGGAAACCGTGTGGCATAGTCGGGTGCCTGTAGTCGAGTCTTGAGCGTGTCCAACGGGTAGATCAGGAGGTCGACGGTGAACGCCGCGAGCGCTCCTGCGACGACCGTGTCCATGCTTGCAGCTAGATCGTGCAAGCTCGAGCCAGCCAGATATTGGAATAGCGCTGGTCGATAGGTGAGAAAGGAAGATGATGTTATGCGGCCACCTCATTGTTACCATCGCTTGCCTTCATGCAGGGTTTTGTCAGAAGAACTCGAGGTGGAGGTGCGACGTTCTCGGGACTCGGGCGTGACCCAGATTGGCCTGGCGAGTCGAAGTCAACCCTACTACCGTGGATGCCCGCTTGCAAGCATGTTCAACGCTCTTGACTCACTCACTGACCTGCTCTCATGAGCGAGCTGATCGAGCACCAAAGGTAGAGATGGGGTGGTGACAGCGGCTATGCAATCGCAAAGGTGCCGAGCCCTTTCATGCTTTCCTGGATCGGAATCCGAATTTCCGGCGGCTGTTGGCGGTTCTGGAAGCTTAGAATCGGCGCTACTCGAGCCGCCTGTTGTGCTGCACGACGAGGAACGTGCCACGCTTAGAAGGTTTGCTATCTCGACTAAGCGAGCTAGCAGAGCAACTCCGAACCTCCTTTCAGATAGAACTCGAGTAAGAATGTCGACCCCGCATGACAGGGCCAGGGAACCAAGAGGGCCAAACAAAGCTCCCCTCAATGGTCGACGCGGGGAAGGCCTGGCACCTAGCAGAGATGAAACCTGCTTGCTCGGCTGGCACGGTCAGCCCCACCGTTCCATCAACGGACAAGGCAAACTATAAGAATGCATACTTAGCCCCACAAAAGACACTTCTTCTGTCGTCAACCCACCTCTGCTCTGATGTACACAACAAAGATGCTGTCTAAGCTGAGTCTGGCTTTGCCGCTGCTCTCGACGTTGGCCGCTGGCGTGTCCGGCGTAGCCATTCGCACTCGCGGAAGCGGTGTCAATCCCGCCGACTTCAGCTCCGAGGGTCTCGTCGCCATCGGTCAATTCCCTCCCAGTCTGCGAGACAAGAACAACGAGACCATCGGTGGCATCGGCTCTGCTGGCGGTCTGGTCCCCGGCAAGTTCTCCCGCAATGGCGACGTCTACTCTGGCCAAATCTACATCCAGCCTGATCGTGGCTACAACGTTGAGACCACAATCGACTATGTGGCTCGTCATCACCAATTCAGCTTCGCCTTCCAGGAGTACACCGGTTCGAGCAACCTCTCGTTCAACCAGGCCATCAAGCTCTTCAACCTCACCTATCAAGATTCGGTCTTCTACCACGAGGCTTCGGGCAGGAACACCACCGGTCTCGACCCTACCCTTGTAAGGACCGGGGGTCTCAGTGGAAGCGGCTCCAACGATGGTCCTCTCGGAGCCGCCAACACCAACACCGCCTCAGCTGCGCTTTCGTTTGACACCGAAGGCTTCTCGGCCAACCCTGACGGGACGTTCTGGGTCTCGGACGAGTATACGCCTGGCATCTACAAGACTGCCGCTGACGGTACCATCATCGCCTACATCACTCCTCCCGAGGCTGTGCTGCCTCGCATCGGTGGCAAGTACAACTTCACCTCGACTTCCACCCCTGACTCGGGTCGTGGTCCCAACGCAGGATTCGAGGGCATGGCCGTGTCGTGGGACGGCAACCAGCTCTTTGCTGTTCTCCAGTCTGCTCTTGTTCAGGATGGCGGCGACGGTGCTCCCTACCTTCGCATCTTCGAGTGGGACATCTCGTCCCTGGCCAATGTCACCACCTACCAGGGCGGCGCCAACCCGGGTGACAACGTCTCGCTCATCGCCGAGTACGCCTACAAGGTGCCCACTTCGAGCAAGGGTAAGGCTCGCAACGTCAACGATCTCGTCTATCTCGGTCACAAGACGGTTGCAATCCTCGTTCGTGACGGTAACGGTTTCGGAAGCGACGATTCTGGCGTCAAGTATAAGCATATCGACGTCCTCGACCTGTCCACCGCCACCAACCTCGCTGGAACCAAGTACGACAAGGCTACCGGCGCCATTGCTCCGAACGGCAAGCTCGCCAGCGGTATCAACCTCGCCTCGTACAGCACGCTGATCGACTACACGAGCGACCTGGGCAAGTTTGGCATGCACGGCTCCGGCGACCCCGTCGATCCCACGCTGCTGGCTGCCAAGATGGAGAGCGTCGTCCTGCTTCCTACCCTGCCCAAGTCGAGCAGCGACAGCAGCTTCAACAAGGACGAGTACTACCTCGTTTCTGTCAGCGACAACGACTTTCAGACCAAGAACGGTTACATGAGGGCCATCGGCGATTACTCGGCCGCCTATCCCCAGGATGTCCCCACGCAGCTTTTCGTGTTCAAGGTCAAGCTGCCTGGTGTCAACAGGGATGACGTGATGTCTCGTCTCGGTCTTGCTTGAGCCTCGATACAGCTTAGCAACCCGCAATCTTGAGATGGCACTGATCTTCTCACTCAGAAACATGCTCCGCACGTGTTTGTAGTGCGATCAGAGTGAGTCAACGATGCCAACAGATCTCTTTGCGAAGTGAGCAAAGCAGACGTTCGAGGGTCTGAGGGTCCCCTGGTGCAGATCAAGGTTAACCTGCCGCCAACACTGGGTTCGGGAGGCGACATTCCGATCCTAAACGGGCAACACGTTCCTGGCGACCGCATCTGTGAGGATCACTCCGTTTCATCCGTGAGGTCGCTCGGTATAGGTACATTGCATGCAGCAGCGTCCAGTCAGGAGCAACGAGGCCTCATTAAAGTTAGTGACGATGGAGCGCATGGTGAAAGCGTGAAAGGCCCTGTCCACGTTCTCTCGCTTAACGACATTCCCTTGGCGACCCCGGGAAATTTTTTGGAACAGCGGACCCCAAATTGGAAGCGACTGGTTGATTGCCGACATCTCCTCTGGATGGTGCTGAGCGGGCCGCAGGCTTCCATGCTTGAATGCAAGCTTGTCTCGACGAATGAGAAGTGACGCATTGAAGATGGACGTTGTGATTCTGCACGACGTAGTGCACGGTGCTCTCCTTCTCCTTTTGAGCCCCGCCCATCTAACTAAGCAATCTGTCTCATAGTCCATCTCATCGCGGCCACGTTGCTTGTGAACAGCTACGCGAGCATGATGAAGAAGGCAGCAGAGCTGGTTGGATGGGGTCGCGCTCAGACGTCTGGTGTAGACGGCGATCCAGGATGGATAACCGGCGATCCTACCGAACTGTGTGGGTGTGGCGAGCCAAACCCGGTCCTCGCTTACCGCCAAGCTAAACCAAAATCGTCGCTCGTTCAGAAGAAGCTGTCAAGCGAGCTTCAAACGTGGGCGAGGGCACAGATCTGGTTGCAGCGGTTCAGATAGACGTGCTCGAAGCCCACCTCATGCTCTTCTGCGTCCTTCGTGAGGACTGAGCGCCCTATACGGGTCATTCGCCCCGACCGCCGCCTTTTAGCCAAGATGTCTTCGCAAACAGATGCATATAAAGACCAAGCTGAAGACTGAGTGTACCCTTCGATTGATGAGCAATTCCAACCCCATCTCGCGAGCCATGAAGAACGTCCTCGCCCCCTTTGCGGCTCTTGCCGCTGCCCTCACCGTTTCGGTGTCGGCTCTCGCACCCCTCGAGCGCAACCTTGCCTACCGCTCGCCTTCGCTCTCCATGAGCAACGGCGACGGCCTCAGCCATGACATCGAGCACATCGGCGCCGTCATCCGCAAGCGTGCCTACGACGACTACGTCACGAGCAAGATCGAAGGCAAGGCCAAGCGCAACAACGACAAGAAGGCGCACTACCAGACCGAGGCCGACTTCCTCGTCCAGCAGTACGACGCAAACTGGGGCTCGGACGGTCGTGATGCCTACAAGGGCAACGTCTCGTTCCCCTATGGTGTCGCCGCCGGTGATCCTTATCCCAACTCGGCCATCCTTTGGACCCACCCGGTGCCTGCCGACACCAACACCTCGGCTCCCATCTGCCTGCGCTATCAGACATCCAAGAGCAAGAGCGACTTCTCGGCGCAGAACCTCGTCGACGACAGCTACGCCTGGACCACCAGCGAGGTCGACTACTCGTTCAAGGTCGAGACCACCGGTCTCTCGCCCAAGACCGAGTACTACTACCGCTTCTTCGCCTGCCACGACCACTCGGTCGTCTCCCCCGTCGGAAGCTTCAAGACCATCCCCGAGTATAACGACGATGCCGTCGACTCGCTCAAGCTGGCCGTCTTCTCGTGCTCCAACCTGCCTTTCGGATTCTTCAACGCCTACCGTGCCGCTGCTGCTCGTCAGAATGGTGCCGACTACTTTGTCCACGTCGGCGACTACATCTACGAGGCTCGTGGTGATGGTCAGACGGTGCCGGGTGAGGAGACGTACGGTGACGGAAGGCCGCTCAACCGTGTCCCCGCTCCCGATCATGAGATTGTCACGCTCTCGGACTACCGTCTGCGATACGGCTCCTACCGCGCTGACAAGGACCTGCAGGCTCTTCACCAGGAGATGGCCTTCTTCGGCGTGTGGGACGACCACGAGGTAGCCGACAACTCGTACAGCCACGGCACCGCCGATGGCAACAACACCGAGTCGGGCGCCGTACGAGGTGTCCGATTCACCGAGCGCAAACTCGCCGCGGTCAAGGCGTACTACGAGTGGATGCCCATCCGCCAAGTAGACACCACTGACTCACTTCGTATCTGGCGCAGCTTCCGCTACGGAAAGCTCGCCGACCTTTTCCTTCTCGACACGCGAAACTTTGATCGTGATCTCACCGATGTCTACTACAACACTGACGCCGTTGCTGCCATGAGCAACGATACCGACCGCTCGCTGATGGGCGGAAAGCAGGAGCAGTGGCTCTACCGCAACATGATCGACTCGCAACAGCGCGGTGCTACGTGGAAGATCATCGGCCAGCAGATCATCATGAACTGGCAGAACTACGGCCAGCCCGATTTTATGTACAACTACGACGCTTGGCAGGGGTACCGCTCCAACCGTCGTCGATTCTTCGATACTATTGTCAAGAACAACATCGACAATACCGTGATTCTGGCAGGTGACTCGCACGCCAACTGGGTCTACGATACCGTCCCCGAAGACAGGCTCAACTCGACGGCGTACAACCCGGCTACCGGCGACGGCAGTATCGCGGTCGAGTTTGCCGGTACCGCCGTCTCGTCCCCCTCGTCCTACGGTCGAAACCTCACCCAGGAACGCTACGACGCCGCCGCAAAGCGTTTGACCACAATCAACAGAAACTTGCAATGGGCAGAGGGAGCTCACCGTGGGTACTTCGAGATCGAGTTCACCAAGACCGACGTCAACGCTCAGTTCTACGGTTACCTGAACAACAGCGTGCCCAACTCGGACGAGCTGCTGGTGGCGCAGTTCAACGTCAAGAAGGGCGCAAACAAGTTGACGAGGCCGGTGAACTATGGTATTACGCCCAGCTCGGGGTCGCTGCAGGCACAGGCTGTGGACTACTCGAAGGCGAAGTGGAACGGTACTGCGTTCGTATAAGGTCTTGTGGTGTTGCTTTTGTCTTCCGTTTCGACGCAAAATAAGATTCATCACCAATGCTGTGCGATCAAGTGTGTTCCTGAACGGTGCGGAAGCGTGCCTGGATGACCGAGTGCGAGATGTACATGAAAGACCATCCACGAAGAATCGTGAGCAAGGCTGCAAGACCATGCCTGAACCATCGAACGTGAAGGTTTTAGATATGAACAGCACCATCAACGCAAACAACACACTCTCCACCCACCCACACATCCGCCTTCTCCTCCTCCCTCCCGATTTTAACCCTCACCCTCCCCTTCCTCCCCAACGCCGTCCCCTGCGAATTCACATACTCCTCTTTCCCCTCCCCGCTCGCCTGCATCCACTTTGCAAATCCAGCATTCAAGCTTCCGGTCACCGGATCCTCGCCGATATCCTCAAACACAAACCCCCTTACCTCATTCTCCACCTCGTCCCCCTCTGTGTTCTTGCCGCCGGGATGGGGACCGATAAAGCCGAGGAATAGGTCTCGTATCGCGGGGATGTCGCACTTCGGGTCGTTGGTGTTGATCGCGAGAACGGCGGCGGCAGAGGTCAGTTTGATACCGATCCAACGTGGGCCGTTATCGATGTGGTATGCTTCGACGATATCGTCTCGATTCAGACACAACGACTTGATGATGCGGTCGAGCGTGGCACTGTCGACAGGTTCATGACGGATGAAGGGAGGGGCGCGAAAGCTGACCGTGGTGGTATCGGCGGAGACGCGGAGGGGGACCAGGCCGATCGAGCATTCCTGGACCAGCTTTCCAGAGCGCTCGGAGAGAAGAGCAGATGCTTTGGCGGTACCGAGGTGCTGAAGGAAGGAGTGACAGCTACCGAGGGTGGGGTGCCCGGCAAAGGGGAGCTCTTCGACGGGCGTGAAGATTTTGAGGCGGTAGTCGGCGGCGGCAGGGTCGGTGGGGGGCAGGAGGAAGGTTGTCTCGGAGAGGTTCGTCCAGGTGGCGAAGCGCTGCATCTGCTCTTGGGATGGAACGGGAAAGGCGGGGTTGAGACAGTTGACGACGGCGACTGGGTTGCCGAGGTACGGGGTGGCGGTGAAGGTGTCCACCTGGTGGAAGGGGTACGTTGTTGGCTTGGCAACCATGTTGGGCCGTGATAGCTCGTTCGCGATGATGATGGTAGGGAGATGATTCGGGTTGAGGCCGTGATATACTCGCGAGCGAAGGAGGATCGAGTCATAGTGAACCCTAGATGGAGTCGTCCAGAAGATCGCGTTTGGTTGCCGATGTCAGGGTCCAATTTTCGGGTATAGCGCTTTTGTCCGACCTGTGCCTGAGCAACACTTCATTCGGCGGTCAAGACCACCATCACGGTCAAGGGTATAAGCCCGACTCTCGACACGCTCGCCATCACAGCGACACAGCCTCCTGTCAGGCACCGTCAATTTGGATATAGGCCTCTGCCAAGTCATGCTCTGAAGCACTGCTGCGTGACACAGTGGCTTGAAGCGTGCATGCATAAATGGCACACTCTTGGCGTGTGATTGGTCGCTCAGAACATGAGCTCTGGTGATCCCAGCGTTGCAGACGCTTGCAAAAGAGACGCTCGGAGGGACTCTACTTACTCACTCTGCAAAGGCAATGGCAAGCTTTTCTCCGACCTTACCCCTTCTGACACCATCTTCCACCCTGCAAAACCATCCCGGGACGCAAGATGACCGACGCAATCTACCGATACTTCGACGTCCTTTCGTTCGTGGCCCTGCTCGTCGTGATAGGGGCGATACCCAGGCTGGCGGACCTAATCTCGCGGCTGACCGAAGAGGTTTACGCGCTCTACTACTGGACATGGGCATTAATCTACTTCTTGGCGTTGGGTGCCATACCTCGGCTACTGGGACTGATCTTCTGGATGGCTACTGAGGTCACTCTTCTGTCGAGAGCAACGAGGAGGAGGTTCTCGAAGGCTGGCGAGGCGCAAGATCGTTCAGTTCAAGACTCAAAAGTGCCGTGAGGCCACGTGCAACATCACCAACCCACTTCTCATCTCGGATTCGAACCACACCCACTCTTGCTCGAGCACCAACGTGATATGAAGGAATGCAATCTATCAACAGCACGCGAGAGCCGCGGAGTTGGATCATCACTTGTCGCGGTGTGAAAGAGAAAGTTTGACCGCAGAGCAGAGAAAGGGGTTTTCCGCAGCCGCCAATTTTGGCAGCTGAGGTGGTACAGGGTCTGAGCGAGCAGCAGCAGCACACCGGTCGAACCGGTTCCTTTTGACAGCCGTGCGGTCGGTCGAACCCTCAGGCTGCTCAGGCGTGGAAGCTCTAATCCGACCGGTTCTGCAAAGAAGTTCTTGCGCTTGTGTCCATCACCTGGCGTGTGCACGGATGAGCTGACTTCTTCTCTGGACGCCGATTCGCTTTCAAACGTCGCTTTCCGACCACCATCATCATCTCCTCTCCATTGACACTCGAGCAAGATGTCGTCCGAGATCCCAGCCATCACGGCGCCCAAGCCCTTCCAGATCGTCTACTCGAGCGACGACATCAAGGATCTTCGCGAGCGTCTTCGCAAGACCCGCCTTCCAGCCGCCCCTTACCTCCCCGAAGATGCACGCAAGCCCATGAAACTCGTCTACAAGCCCGACCTGCCGCTCGTCAAGCAGCTCGTCGACAAGTGGGCCGACTACGACTTTTCCGCCTTTCAAAAGCGCATCAACAGCTTCCCGCACTTCACCACCTCGATCGACTGGTGCACGCAGCTCCACTTCGTCCACAAGCGATCGGACCGCCCGGATGCCATCCCCATCATGCTCATCCACGGCTGGCCGGGAAGCTGGTTCGAGTTCGCCCATGTCATCGACGAGCTGGTCAGCCCGGCAGACAAGGACACGCCTGCCTTCCACGTCGTCGTCCCCTCGCTGCCCGGGTTCATGGACTCGACGCCTCCGCCTAGCAACAAGCCGGGTATCGGTGATGTGAGGGGTTACACCCGCATTCTTGACGCCCTTATGCGCGGTCTGGGCTATGACAGGTACGCATCGCAAGGCGGTGATTGGGGCAGCCCGCACGCTCGAGCACTCGGCGCTTTCCATTCGCACAAGGACGGTACCGGTTGTCGTGCTGTCCACCTCAACTTCTGCCCTGTCGCTCCCAAGGGTCTGAACAAGTTCATGCTCACCACTCTGCCGTACAAGGTGACGCTGGGAATCGCCAAACTCGTCTACGGCCAGGACTTCCTCATGATGGCTGCCAAGGGGATCTACTTTGAGGCCAACCGTGCGTATTACGATGTGCAGCGCACGAGACCCGTACAGCTGCTCTACGGCCTCGTCGACTCCCCCGTCGGTCTGCTAGGCTGGTTGGGCAACATCTACGATACACTCTCCGAACGCAACCCCGACCACCCGCGACTCAATATGGACGCATGCCTGGAGATCGCTACGCTGTTCTGGTTCACCAAGTCCATCGGAACGTCGTTTATCCCGTACACCAACAATGCGTTCCTCCCCGAACTGCACGGTTCGCCGGAGTACAAGCTGCCCGTACCGCTGGGCTACTCGGATTTCCCCGACGAGCTCGTTAACACGCCCAAGTTTGTGGTCGACGCAACGACGGTGAGCGGAAAGACGCGGTGGATGGCCAAGAGTCCGAAGGGTGGACACTTTGCGGCGCATGAAGAGCCGAGTATCTTCCTCAACCATCTGAGGAATGCGTTTGCGAAGGGTGGAAAGGGCAGGTGGGAGGGGAAGGATGAGGGGATTCAGGCACCGCAGATTGCGGGTGGGTTGTGGGACGAGGTTAGGGATCAGCAGGCTAGAGCGAGCAAGATCTGAAGCTGTGGCTGTACGAAGTGTCTAATGTCAATGCCTTACGATTGCGGGAATACAGCGCTTGACAAGGGGAGATCACTCGACGATGCCATGCCTCTGAAAGAACTCGTAGATCCGATCATCCAGCCACTTTACATCCTCCCTCGAATCCCCCGGACCGCCCGCCCAATGACCCCAAATGCTCGGAATCACCTCCAACTGCGCCCTATCCCCCATCAGCCTCTTCTCCTCTTCCGAGTCCTCTGGCGGAAAGTACAAATCCGTCTTCCCGGGCACGATCAGCGTCGGACACTCAATCCCCCTCAGTGCCCTCTCAAACGCCTCGTCATCCTCCTTCGTCACCGCCCCTCCCTCCCCTCTCACACCCAGCCTCCCACCCTGGGTCTGCGGGACATCGCGCTTGCTAGCACCAGCGTAGCGGGGCTGTGCACCGATATCGCCGTGCTGCCAGGTGTACAGCATGTACAGCAGATTGTTGGCGTCTTTGGAGGTGGACCATGCGTGCCAGAAGTTGTCGAGGACGTTGCGGGCGCCGTCGATGCGAAAGTGCTTCTTGAAGCCGTCCTCGCGGTAGAAGGCCTGGCTGAACCCCCATCCGGCGTAGATGGTGCCGAAGGCTTTGAGGCCGTCAACGGGTGGCTCGGTGGGGTCGTATTTACCGCCTTTGTATTTAGGGTCGAGCGTGAGTGTATGCTTGAGCGACTCCAAAAAGACCCAGTTGTGCACGGCTGTACGGGCGGATCCGCAGAAGGGAATCGCAGCACGCACTTGATCCGGATATTGGGAAGCCCACTGGAACGTCTGACCTGCACCCATGGACCATCCGATAACGACCACTTTACCCTTCACACCCAGATGCTCGAACACGAGCCGATGCTGCGCTCTCACATTGTCGTAGAACGTCGCCTTCGGCAGGTCGACTCCAAGAGGATGGTTCGAAGGCGAGGTGGACTCGCCATTGCCGAAGAGCGCGGGGACGATGATGAAGAACTTGCCTGCATTGAGTGACTGCGTGTACGGCTCGACGCGCGGATCAGAGATGAGCCACTGGTTGCCGTCGGTGATGGTGCCAGAGAACCAGGTCGGATAGACAATCGCAGGCTTGCTGGGGCTGCCGTAGGTGCGGTAGGCGATGTGTGCGTTGGGGAGTGTTTCGCCTGAGAGCAGCTCGAAGTCGCCCAGGCTAAAGACTTGCACGTGCGGGTCGGAGGGTTTGAAGGTGGTGCTTGACGACATCTTGATCGGTCGGTGCGCAGTCACAGGAGGGGACTGAGGTGGTGGTAGTGTCGAGGTGTTCTACCTCAAGCTAGGAAGGTGTATCGGAGCGAGGAGTGGGTGTCCCGTGCTCAGTGGAAGGTCATGTGCTGCCATGCGGGGTAAACGGCGGCCTCGCCATAAAAAAGGGAGGCAAGGAGGGAAAGCATAGCCGGTGTGGAGGCCGAGGAGATCCATCGCCGATTGCTCTTATCGGCGCTGAGATTCCAACTTTGTCGTTCGTCAAGTCAACTCGGGTGTCTGAACGAAGGTCAAGCGAACGACAGCGGTGGGATCAGGGCGGGATTGGCGCTTGCAAAGGCGTGCATGCCTGCAAGTTGGTTTCTACAGGGGCTCACTCCCACGCAGCGCTCTCACAGCTGCGGTGTTTTGCAGATCTGTCCTTGACGCCGACCAGCGCCCTCTGCGATGTCTCGCACTAATTTAACGCTAGACGAGCCGAATGCGCCTCGTCGATCATGCTCCACGGTGTTGTGAGGGCCCCTTGGCCGCACGAGAAGAGGTCCGGCGTTGTTCTGCATGGAGTGGGCTGGCTGCTGCTCGGCGTCCAAGCGACCATCGTCATGCACGATCTAGCTTAGTCGAGTTGCCGTTGTGTTCGGTTCCTGTCGATCATCATGGCTTGGCAGTTTGGTCATCATGCGATGCGGTCTCTCAGGAGGGACAGCACAAATCGTGCTGCAAGCCACCCTCGCAAATGTTGGCACGCTGCGAGCAGCCGACGCCTCTCCTACTGTACCGCTTCCATTTGCCAAAAGCTTCGGTCCGACCTGAAACCTGCCCGAGAGAAACCTTGAATGCTTCTGAGGGAGCTCACTCGTATGAAAGCTGACATGCAGACCAGTAGGAGGTCACACGCTGAAATTCGACTGCCAAGATGTCGATGATTCGGTTGCGTCCACTTTGCTTGTGCATCGATTGCTTGTGCGCTGCTGCTGCCCCTGAAGCAAAAGGCTGACTGCAGAGCCGAGCTCGGTGACAGGCGCAGACGGAAGATCTCGAGAAGCTTCTTCTTGTGCAAAGTGCTTTGCTGGCGAAGAGGTTTCTGAGTTTGAAAACAAAAAACACGAGCTGTGGACCCTTTCAGAGTGCACATCGAGACACATACACAGAGCTGCAAGCGCTTTTTCTTCTTTTGGCGTCTGCTTCGGCCTCGGCAGGTCGGTGTGAACATCACAAGACGCGTTCAACACGCGATGCCTGAGTGTCACTTTCTTTCACCAACGTCGTCGCCATGTCGTTTCATCGCACAAACAGCGCATCAATGACAAGCGTGTGTATGCCCGGAGCAAACGCTTGGTACTGAGCTCTCTGACGAAAGGACAATGAACGCGCGTTTCAACCAAAGCGAGCTTGATGCTGGTTCCTGCGGCAAACAATGGATCAGCCCACGCGGCTGGCTCTCTTGATCCACCGAGGCCTACATCTCGGCATGCATGAGAGGCAGCGTCCATTGGCCGGCCTGCAGCTGCCGTTGCCATGGCACCAAGCCCCTCGGCACGACTGGCTCTCCTGTCACTGGAAAACCCCCGTTCCGTTCTTAAAGCACACAAAGATTTGCCTGGCTGCATTGAGCAACAGGCCCCTACCCTTCCTTCCTACATCGCTGCTTTCCTTCAATCACTCACCAACCGTTCTGTCTCTCCACCACCTCGTCGCTCTCGTCCATCTTTCAGGCACACTCTCTACGTTGATCGCAGAAAGTCGCATTCACTCTCCTTCATCTCTCCACTCTTGTGCAATACCACCACCACCACCACCACCAGCTCATCTCGATCCCGACCTCAGCTACGTCTTCGTCATCATGGTTTCCGCAAAGATCACCACCCTCGCCGTGCTTCTGCTCGCCGCTGCCGATGCAGCTGTCTCGACCATTGTTGTCACCAAGCCTGTCGCGTGAGTACTTGCTTGCAGTCGCTCTACGAATCCAAACCGACTGCGCCGCTGACCTGCTTTCTCCTCATTTTGTCCTTCTTTGCGTTTGCCTTGCAGCTCCACAACCGGCCGAGGCGGTCGCAACCTCGAGGTGGAGTGGAACGACGACGGCAAGGCCCCCCGTCATCGTGATTGGGGTCGGGTCAACATTTACCTCGCCGTAGGCTCGCGCGATGTGCAGTACAAAGTCCAGACACTCGCCACCAACGTTTCGTATAACGAGGACTCGGCCTCCTACAAGATCGACCCCACCGTCGGTCCCTCTGGTGGCTACTACTTCCTCCGATTCGAGGGCACCAACACCACCACCAACGCCGTCCCCGCCATGGCCTTCTCGGCACGTTTCACGCTGAACAATATGTCGGGCACCTTCAACTCGACCATCCAGCAAGCCGTTTCGGGTGCTGCTGGCACCGCCCAGATCGGAGCGGCTGCTTCGACCGCCACTAGCTCGTCTTCGTCGCCTTCGTTCTTTGGTTTCACGTCGAGTGCAAGCGCTGCTGCTTCCACTGCAAGTGTCGCGGCAACCCAGGCTTCGGGTAGTGTGGGAGCACAGTCGACGAGTGTCAAGTCAACCTCGGGTGCGTCGGTGAACGGCAAGATGGCTGGCTATGCGAGCGCGTTGGTTGGTATCGCTGCTGTTGGCGCTGCTTTCCTTTGAGCTCGGTCAGGTTGGGACAAGGTGGCTCCGGTAGCTTACCTTTGGTGGCCTGGTGGACGATCGACAGTTGTCGACCCATTCCCGCTTCGTCTTTCGCTTTCAACGGCACAATCTGCTCGGCGCGCTTTGTGCCCTCTCTTTTCTCTCGTTCTGCTTTGTCCTTTGCCGTCAATCATACACACTCGTTCATCAGGCTTTCTGAGCGATGGCGGTGGGGCTTTGAGTCCGGCAGCGTTCGAGTTGCTGAAACGTGGATACTAAAGCAAATCAAAGCTTGGCCACCCTCGACATCTTTTTGACCTCGTTCATAAGCGTCGTCTGCATCCTCAACCCCAACATGATATTTCCCTTCACCTTGACCCTGCCCTTCATAAACGCCACCTGCGGACTCAGCTGACCGAGTGCTACCCTGATCATATCCCTGTCACTGATCGTCAACGTACAATCCGGCTTCGGCTTTGCTGGACCTGGACCCTTGACAATCTTACCGTCCTTCTTCATATCCACGTAGAACTGCACCATCTTTTCCTCGGCTGCTTCCGAGCTCGTTCGCACGTTGAACTGGAAAATGCCGTTGACCGCCTTCTTTGCTTGGGAGAGGTTCATCATGTCAAGACCAGACAGGAAGCCGTCTTCGTCTTCAGAGTGGAGAAGACCCCAGTAGACCACGGCGAACAGCTTGGAGACTTCGACACCGGGGACTTTGAGGGCAGTGGGGTCGATTTGGGCGTCGAGAGGCTTGTCCGGGTCGGAAAAGTCGATCTCGTCCGCTTGGTCGAGGATGATCTGGAAGAGGTTGGATTCGTCGCCTCCGTCGGCCTTGTCGTTCTTGCCCATGTTGAATGGCGGTGTGATGGGAGGCTCGAGCTATACGTAGTGCTGGAAAGTGAGGGTGAGAGGTGCGCTGTTGGTAGGAGTGTTGAGCGGTCAGGGTATCGAGCAGCGCAGAGCGGGTATATATGTGGATGGTGGTGAGGACACAAGAGTGTTGCGCTTTTCACGTTCCAGTGTATCCTGCTGGTAGACAGTGGAATGCTTTTGTCTCACGTTCGAGACAGGTCGCAAATTGCCGAACAGGATCAGACGCTCACAAAGCTTCATGTGCCACACAACCCTGGACCGTACAAACGAGATACATCGCGGCGAGACTGGCTCGCTTGCGCGTTTGCTCTCTCTCTCTGTCTTAGGGCACACTCGTGAAGGTGAAAGCGAGTCTTCTATAAAGACGCAGTTGGGAATCAGGCCAAAGCGCAATCAAGGTGGTCTCGGCTGAGGCTGATGAGACACAACCGAAGATTGAACGATGCGGGCGGGCGAAAGCTCAGAATGTGGGGTAAAGGAGCGTGACCTTGCCGTCGGCGCAATAGCGAGCAGAGCTTCCCGATAAGCGCTTCTAGACCACTGCCCTCAAGATCACCTTTCGCTTCCGAAGACAGAGTGGCCTTTCACAGAAGGACGGAGGCTCTGAAAATTCAAGATTGTTACATCGTACGATCCCTCAAGCATGAAAAAATTCGAGAAGGAGTTGACGTCCAAAATTTTTGAGAAGCTTAGGTGCGGCGGCTGCAGCGGTTTTGGAAGTTCTTCCTCCACCTCAAGCGTCTGTGCCTCAGCTCCTCACCTCGACGGCCTTTCATCCACCACTACGGGATACCGCTAGGCTAAAGTGACTCGAGAATCAACAATGGCAACCTCCGATGTCGCAACGGCATTCGCGCCCGACCTCCTCGCTCCCGCCACCGTCTCGGACTTCAACAAGCAGTACGAGGCTAGCGCCCCTTACAAGCACGCCGTCATCCCAGCTTTGATCAACGACGACCTGCTCAAAGCCACGCGAAACGAGATCATCGAAGAACTTCGCTTTGCTGAAAAGGAGACCGACATCTACAAGGTCAACCAGACCGGAGACCTTGCCAACCTCGATGGGCTCCCTGCCGAAGAAGCGGCCAAGCTCCAGAACCTGCTGCGCGTCCGCAATGCGATCTATTCTCAGGAGTTTAGGAGCTGGCTGCAGGGTGTCACGGGCTGCGGACCGCTCAGTGCCAAGAAAAAGGATATGAGCATCAACGACTACCGTCAGGGGTGTCATCTGCTCAACCACGACGATGTGATTTCGACGCGCAGGGTGTCGTACATCCTCTACCTCCCCGATCCGGACCAGCCGTGGCAGCCCGAGTGGGGTGGTGCGCTAGAGCTATACCCCGTCAAGACCAAAGGTACACCCGATGATGTGCCTAGCAAGATCATCCCGCCGAAGTGGAACCAGTTCACGTTCTTCACCGTCCAGCCTGGGCACTCGTTTCACTCGGTCGAGGAGGTGGTCCACCCGAGCCAGTCGAGGCTGAGCATCTCGGGCTGGTTCCACCGACCTCAAGAGGGCGAAGAGGGGTTCACCACCGACGACGAGAAGAAGGAGGCAGAGGTCGAGAAGGAGATGAGCAGCCTCGAGAGCTTGTCCGCCAAGGAGAACGCAAAGCTTTTCCAGGGCTATCCGGAGGAGCTTTCGCCGCCGTTGCCCGGCTCGCTGCTGAGCCAGGAGGAGAAGAAGTTCCTCATCCAGTTCCTCAACCCGGCGTATCTGGTGGAGAAAACGCAGGAGCAGCTGTTCGAGCAGTTCGGTGACGAATCTCAAATCCTGCTGTCGGAGATCTTGCGGAAGGAGATCGCACAGCCGCTCGAGAAGGCCTTGCGAAACGCCGATGCGAAGGATGGGTTCCAATGGTGGACCTCGGGCAACGGCGAGGAGTCGACACGCATTCAACCGCATGGTGTCGGCACCAACCGCGCCACCGACCCCGACACAGACTCGAAGCAGTGGAGCATCGCTGGTCCCCCCCATAAGCAGCGCTATGCCGTCCTCTCCCACCAATCCGCCCCAGGCTCCGCCAACGCCATCGCATCCGCGCTCCCCAGCCCACTTCCCACCGACGCAGCCTCGCTCCTCAAACTTCTCAGCACCGTCCTCTTCCCCTCGAGCGCCTTCCGCCACTTCCTCGCCAACATCTCCCAACTTGTACCCCTCGGTGCCCGCCCCGTCGAAGCACGACGTTTCCGTCCCGGTCTCGACTACACCCTCGCACGATCGGATACCGAGCCGGTGCTGGATGTGACGCTCAACCTCACCCCGGACGTCGTCAAGCCGTCGTTGGAGGAAGAGCGTAAAGCAGGGCCACGTGGACTGGCGGGGAAGGCCAAGAAGGCCAAGACCGCACCCGCACCGTCGACGTCGACCGGGGCGAAGTTGCTGTCGAAGAAGCAGGCGAAGGACCTAGCGGGTAAGTGGGAGAGCGGGGATATTGGCGGATGGGAGTGCTACATGGCGCCACATGAGGGGGAGGAGGATCCGGCGGTCTACCAGAGTGGGAACAGCGGAAAGAAGGTGGCGAATGGCGAGGATGCAGATGCGGACATGAAGGATGCCAACGCCGAAGGGGAGGAGGAAGAGGAGGAGATTGTCGAGATGATCGAGGACGATGGCGAGGAGAACGAGGACTTTGACGGAGTGCTGCTCAACTTGACACCCAGCTTCAACACGCTCAGTGTCGTGCTGAGGGATGAGGGCGTGATGCGCTTCGTCAAGTATCTGGCCGCATCGGCGGGCGGGTCGAGGTGGGATGTGATCGGGGAGTATGAGATTGGGGCTATCGAGGAAGAGGAGGAGGAGGAGGCGTGAAGCGCTCACCATACATAGACTTCTACTGAATCGCAACACTGTGCCAACAGTCTGGCTTGCAGAATCGTTGCGTGTCTCTGTGCCATCTCGCAGCGGTTTCCATTGCTTGTTCTGTTGTGTGATGACTTGAGAGCAGAAACGTTAGAAGGAGCGGCGGTTGCGCGTGTCTCGCCCGAAAGTTGAGAGCGTTGGAAGCGCGTAGAGTGCGGACCTGCAAAAGTGTTGGTTTCCCGCACTGCGCGTGTCACTTTTTGAGAAGTTCTCGAAAACCGCTTTGCTGCTTTCTTCAACACCTCACCCTTTCGCCGTCGAGACCATTGAACGACATGTGGTATGTTCCCCCTTGCGTTGAGCAACAATCCAGAGACTTCCTAAGACGACTGACTTGATCTACTCATTTGCGATCTCCAGCAAGCACATCCTCAACGCACAGGTGTCGATCCGGGCACCGTGCTGTCAGAAGTTCTTCGACGTAAGCAGCACCCACTCACCTTGGATACATTGCAATGGTGCTTTGAGACGCTGACAAGGTTGGCTTTTCTGCTGCAGTGCCCGGAATGCCATGCCGAATCACAAGACCACGGACTCCGCAAGACGATCGAGATGGCGTTCATCTGCAAAAAATGCCGCAAAGCATTCCGCAAAGATCTCACCCAATACGAAGAATCCGACGAGTTCTGCCCGCATTGCGATAACCACTACGTAAGTCTCCCGCTCACCTTCTCCCTCACGCCTCCGTTCTCCTCTGACTCTCTGTCGTTCTGGCTCCTCACTGCCACAGGTGATTGATGCGAAAACACCCCAAGCAGTCCTCTCGGTGGAAGGCGAAGACGCGCGAGTCGACAACCGGATGCTTCGCGACGACCGGGTCAAGTACGATCCGCGCAAGGACTTCTACTTCCGGCGTGTGGCGGCGCAGGAGACGGAACGCGTCGATGAAGGAGGTTGGTTGCAGGCGATCAAGGATCGGGCGGCGGGGAAGCTGGGGCCGGATGGGTTGCCGATCGAGGCGGCCGGGCCGGTGGGAGAGGATGGCAAGCCGCTGTTGGACGCTTCTGCGTTGAGCGGGCAGGTGGGGAGACGGCAGTGGAGTAAGTTCAACGACGATGATCTCGACTGGTCATAGTCTGCGATAGGCGGGGGGACCGCGCACTGTATTTGTATCGACCTTCAACGAAACACTCGACAAAACACACACACACGCATCACACGAGGCCGCGAGCAAGGCATCATCATCGACAGCAGGGTATCGTTGCATGCTTTGCGCCTACACATCGTGTGGGATATCAAAGAATTCCTCCGCCAACTTGGACAGCTCTCCCGCCAACTGCTTGCGCTTGGGATCCGGATCCGAGTCGTACTTGCTCTTCAACGCCTTCATCTGCTGCAAGATCTCTCTAGTGGTCGCCTCGGGCATGTCACGCGGATCACGCACATAGAGATCAATGCCGGCCGGGGTGGCGGGGGTCTTTTCGAAGTACGTCACCAACCAGTCGAACTTGCTCCGCGATGCATCGGTGAGGTCGTAGGGTCCGTAGCCGATGACCTGCCATTTGCTGTGGAAGAAGCGGAGTAGGCCGTTGCCTGTCCATTGATACGAAGCCCTGATCCAGGGCAAAACACACACACGAGTCAGTGATCGAGAGGTCCGATGTAGAGGGGGCAAAGGTTTGGGTGAGCTTACCCATTCTTGGCATTCTTCTGGAGGACGTTGGTGCCCTTGATACCGAACGCCTTGTTGAACCAGCTCTCCTCGCGCTTCCACTTGGAATGCAACGCCGAAGCCTGCACCGCTTCACCGTCGGATGACTTGGAGCGGGGCTCGGAGCGGATCTCGTCGGTGAACTTGACCTCGTCGGCGCCCGCGTTTGGATGCGGAATGTAGCGGATGACGACGTTCTTCTTGGGCTTCCACAGCGGCAGCGACGAGCCAACGATGTACCAGAAGCCATCGATCGACTGGTGGGGACGGGAGGAAAAGTCGAGTGGGTGCGAGGCGTCGTAGCTGGTAAAGGGGAGGTCGATGTCGAATGCCGACGACGCCGATGCTGGGGATGGTTGTGTGTCTGTCATTGTCGCTGTTGCTCGAGTCTAGCGGTCGGACGAGTAGGTGATGGTGAGGGTGGGGTGAGGATGGAAAGATGCAACGTCGATCTCGAGGAGCAAGAGGCTCGTACAGCATGCCGGTGTTTGCACGGGCGCCTCCTAGCTCGCTGTGACCGAAATTCACCGTGAATGTGACCTGATTCCGCTCTGAGTACGCCGCAGGTCAGGGTCCAGGCTGAATCTCGATACGTCATCAGCCCGATTGCGATCTGATCCCATTTCAAAAGGTCATCTTCGGCGAATCGACTTTTTCTGTACGGCCTGTCGAGGCCTTTTCCCCGCATTTCCGGTCAACGGTTTCTTCGCTGTTCGGCCATCCAAGCCAGTCAGCTTCTCCGCTCTAGCAGCGCATTCCCGACTTGTCCGAGCGCGCGACCTTCAATTGCTTTGCTGTTCCTCCCGTTCACGTCGCTTTTTCCATATGCGAGACTTGGATGAGCAGCCCAAAGAGCGATCACATCATAGGACTCGCGAAAGCCACTTCAAAGTGAGAAAGCGGCAGTCAGGAGTAGTGAGGCTGGTCATGGTCGGCCAGATCGGTCTCGCAAGCTGTGCGTCGCTGCGACGTGATGTGACTCTGCGGCTGTGGACCCCTCTCCCGCCCTTTTTTTTCCCTCTCCTCCACCTCGCCTAACGATGGTTGGTGCGTGACTGTACCGCAAGTCTTCACTCTCTCGGCTGAAGCCTTTTTCTGTTCGCTTCGTATGCCAAGGCCTGCCTTGATCGAGGGTGTGCGTAGTCCAAGGCCATGGACGGCAGCGGTCAGATCGAAGCGCAGTAGGCAGAGGGCTTCAATCGAGGATCCAAGGAGAGGCTTCGAGGGTGACACGCAGAGGAAAAAGCTTTCGGCCAGTAATGTCCGATGAGATTTCCCCACACCCGCTTGCAGCCGTTGTCTTGGCCCTTGCTCCTCGCCGGCATTCCACTCGAATCCAATCGGCCAACCCTGTCTCTCGCCATCAGTCATCCTCTCTTCCCTATATATACCTTCCCCCGTCTCGCTTGACCATCTATCCCCCGGAACAGCTGCTGAACAAATCTGCCAGCGAAAGTTCTACCACGATGGCACCCGGCCTCATGTCCACCGAGGCGAAAAACGCCTTCAACGCGCAAGCCGTCGAAGTCAAGTCCGCCGCGCTCAACGACGGCGTCGCCGCCGAAGGTCTCGGAGGTGGACGAACCTTCGAGGGTCAATCCAAGCTCCCGCACCTTCCCATCCCCACGCTCGAAGAAACATGCGAACGATACCTCTCCTCCCTGCAACCCCTGCAGACCGCCGAGCAGCACGCCACCACAAAGCGCGTTGTCGAGGACTTCCTCCAAAATGACGGTCCGGTGGTGCAGAAGCAGCTGCAGGAGTATGCCAGCACACGAGCGAGCTACATCGAGGAGTTCTGGGACGAGAGCTACCTCCAGGCTTCCGACTCGGTAGTGCTCAACCTCAATCCGTTTTTCATCCTTGAGGATGATCCTACACCGACGCGCGGTAACCAGCTCATGCGAACGGCCAATTTGATCCTGGCAAGTCTAGCGTTCATCCACGACCTGCGTACGGGCGTGCTCGAACCGGACAGCGTCCGAGGAACACCGCTCGACATGTTCCAGTACACCCGTCTCTTTGCCACCTCGCGCATTCCTACCGCCAACGGATGCCGCATGGAGGTCGAACCCGAGTCGCGCCACATTGTCGTAATGCGCCGTGGTCAGATCTACTGGTTCGAGGCGCTCGACGAGGAGCATCGTCCCCTCCTTACCGAACGTGCCATGCTCGGCAACCTCCAGGCCATCATGCGCGATGCCGACAAGATCCCCGTCGAAGAAGTCGCCAAGGGCTCCGTCGGCATCCTCACCACCGAAAAGCGGCCCATCTGGTCGATGTACCGCGAGCACCTTCGCGAAGACACGCACAACCGCAAATGCCTCGAGGTGGTCGATTCCGCTCTCTTTGTCGTATGCATGGACGATTCCGAGCCGGCCGACGCCGCCGAGCTGAGCAACAACATGCTCTGCGGCACGTACAAGCTCCAACGCGGCGTCCAGACGGGCACATGCACCAACCGGTGGTACGACAAGCTGCAGATCATCATCTGCGCCAACGGCGCCGCCGGCGTCAATTTCGAGCACACCGGTGTTGACGGTCATACCGTGCTGCGGTATGCGGCGGATGTGTATACCGAGCTGATCATGCGGTTTGCCAAATCGATCAACTCGGCGACCAAGAGTCTGTTCAAGGCCAAGACTAGCCCGTACGCCAAGGGATCGGGTAAGAAGGCCAACGGTACCACCAGCGAGGCGGATGCTCAGAAGGCGCAGGACGTCGACCAGGCGACGGCGCCAAAGAAGCTCGAGTGGAACCTCACGCGCAAGCTCGCCGACGGCATCCGCTACGGCGAAACGCGCCTTTCCGATCTGATCTGCCAGAACGAATGTCAGGTGCTCGAGTTCGATCGGTATGGGAAGAACTTTATCACCCGCCATCGGTTCTCGCCTGACGCGTATGTGCAGATGGCTTTCCAGGCGGCCTACTACACGCTCTACGGTCGATGCGAGACGACGTACGAACCTGCCATGACGAAAGCCTTCCTACACGGGCGCACGGAAGCGATTCGAACGGTTCAGCCGCATTCCGCCAAGTTTGTCGAGACGTACGTCTCGCCCGAGGCTAAGAGCGAGGCCAAGATCGATGCGCTTCGCAAAGCTTGCGATGGGCATTCCAAGCTGAGCCGTGCCTGTGCCGGTGGGAAGGGTCACGATCGACACCTCTACGCCCTCCACAACCTCTGGAAGAAACACCAGGAATCTTGCCCTACCAAATCCGCCGTCCCTGCCATCTTCACCGATGCAGGCTATGCAAAGCTCAACCACACGGTCGTATCAACCTCCAACTGCGGTAACCCAGCCCTGCGAATGTTCGGCTTCGGCCCCGTCGTGCCCGACGGCTTTGGCATCGGCTACATCATCAAGGACGACGGTATCACCGTATGCGCCTCCTCGAAACACCTCCAGACCAAACGATTCCTAGACACGCTAGAGGCGTATCTGGTGGACACGCAGCGGATGGTCATCGAGCTGTATAAAGCGGCCAACGTGCGTTCGAGGTCGACGTACATCGACCACGCAGGTGTCGAGTGCGACGTGCGGACAGGCTTGCCGATCGGGAGCAAGAGCAATGGATACAGTCAGGATTACGATGAGGTGGGCAAGAACAGTCAGGTTGGGCAGAGCGGCTATTCGTTCTGGGGAGACGAGGGGAAGGCGGCGGCGAGGAAGGACGGCGAGGAGCAGCAGGAGGGTGGGGGGAGGAGGAAGAGGTTGGCGAGCGTGGGTAAGACGATTTTGTACGACGAGTACAATTGAAGTGTCGCTGGTCGTGGGCTTGTAAGAGAGATGGTGTCTAGCACAACAGCGAATGCATGTCCGTTTCCGGTTTCAACTCGAAGTGATAAGGGCCTTAGAACCCAGGGAAGCCCTCGAACGCCTCCTCCTCCTCATCGGCGACCATCCGACTCGCCCCCCTCTTCTCCCTCCAGCTCCTCTTCACCCTCCCTGCCCCGCCCCTATCACTCCCCGCCGTGATGACGCCAAACTCGTCCGCGTCCACATCCGCCTTTCCAAACATTGCCCCTTCCACCGCCTCCCCTTTCCCTCCCCTCTCGCTCCCCGCCTTCTGCGTGTAGATGGGTTCCGTCTCCCTCGCCAGCGGCGACATGACCGAGGTAGCCACCGTCGACGGCGCGCCCGGATGAAGCGCATTGGACGACGGGTAGGACAAGATGCCCGAGGACGAGTTGGACGACTTGGACGAGGTACGGCCGTGGTTCCGGCGTGGACGATCGCGGTAGCCGGGGCGGCTGGCGCTGTTGCTCGACGAGGAGCTGGTGGCGGTGTGCGGGATAGCGCGAGGGTGGAGTCCGCTGCCGGAACGACTGCCTGCGCTGTTGTTGTCGGTGGGGTGGGAGCGCGACTTTTTGCGACCGAACGAGAGGCCGGCGATGTCGGCTTCGTCTTCGGAGACTGCTTTCTCGGCGGGCTGCTCGGTTGTCGACTCGACGGGCCCGTCGAATTGGGCTGGTGGGAGCGACGGACGGTACTCGAAGACCTCTTCCTCGTCGGCTGGCGGTGCAGCGTGGTAGTAGTGGTGATGATGCACCACACCACCCGGTCCTTGCTCTTGAACTGTCGCATAGTATCCGTCTTGACCCTCTTCAGCATCGCCGTACTGTTCGTAGTCGCCCTCGCGCATCTCCTCTTCCATACCGTACCCCGCATCCTGGTGGTTGAAATGCTGCTGAGCATCATGATCGTACGCCTCGTCCCCTTCCGCATCCGCCAACCCAAACCCTCCCGCAGCAGCCTCCGCCTCAGCCTCGGTCCTCCATCGCTGAGCCGCCTGCGTCTCCTGCTGTAACTTGAGCAGTCCCGCTTTGGCAGCTTTGCGCTCGGCTTTGCGGCGCGCTTTGGCGATGGCCGCTTCCTCTTCTGCTGCAAGTCTCGCCTCTTCTTCCTTTTGACGTTGCGCTTCAGCTTCGGCTTCTTGTTGTAGTCGGGTGGCTTCTGCTTCGAGTGCTTTCTGACGTTCGGCTTGGGCTTCGGCTTCAGCTGCTGCTGCTTGTGCTTTGGCTTTCGCTTCTTGTTCGGTTGTCGCTTTGGATGTCGATGTGACGGCGGATGGGTGCGCTTCATCAGCTACCGTTGATGATGCCGACGGCTGTCCAAAACGTGCAATGTCGCGATCATCGAGCATGCCCGCATCCGCGTCGACACTCTCGGCGAATCCGGATCCAGCCAAGCTGCCGGCACTGTCGGTACTCGCATCGCTTAGCGAACGAGAATGCCTTGAAGTGGCCACCTCGTCTCCTCCTGCGTGACTGCGTCTGCCGCGACTCATGACGCTTCCTATCGAAGCCGCCCTTTGCCTTCCCGATTCCTCGTCGTTGTTCTTGCGCCTTCCGAGCAGACCGCATGACATCGACGGAATCAGCTGCTCCAAATCGAGCCAGAATGTGCCACACGTTCTGCCCTGCGCTCTGGCCCTCGCTCGAGCGCGACGTCTTGCAGCGCTGCCTCCTCGCCGCGAATCGCGGTCGGCAATGTTGCTGAGCAGCGAGATGGCGTCCGAGTCGTCAAAGTCGTCACCGCTGGTCGAAGCTGGGATGAGCGACTCGCGTTCATCTCGGTTGCGTGCGGATGCAGAGGCGCCAGGTCGACCCCACCCGAGGCTGGGCTGATTGGAGCTGGTCGACCGCTTGCCCTGTCGTCCGCCGAAGAGGGACATTGCCCAGTTGGTCGATGGTATTGGTTGCTGAGAGTTGATTGCTCGACGTGCCTCGCTGGGCCCAGCTTGGGATCGACGCTCTCTTCCGCTCATATTGGATGATGGCAAGGCGATGATGTGGATGAGAGTCAAAAAGAGGGTCGAGGCTGAGCGGAAGAGCGTGTTTGTCTCTCGGTTGGATTCACACTTTTCGGTGCATTTCACCCTGCAGCACAGTGCATCCCAGAAGTCACACGCTCAAAAGGGCAATTCGCCAGCCGAAGCTCGACTTGGAAAAGGGTCGGCAACGTGATGCCGAGCCAGCCTACCTATACCTCATGCAGAAGCGCATAGACTCGAACATCGGGCGTGTCGACCACATACAGACGCCTTCGAAAGCGAGAAACCTGTGATGTTGCACTCTCGACATGACATGCAAAGGGCAGAAGGCGGACACGAACACTGTACGACTGAAGGCTCAGACCACGCCCCACTCTTTGCGTGGCTGGTTCTGCGGTCGCTCGATCCCCCACCCACTTCCGGAAGAAGCTGCGTTGTTAGCATCGGCGAAAGGATCAGCAAATGGATCGTCATCTGCCTCATCTTCGTCCCAGTTGAAACCAGGTCCAATGTTGGGTCGATGATTCTGCGTGGTGCGAAGCCACTCTTCTTCATCCGAGTCGTTGAGGTTGGACCACGACCCTCCTTCGGGTCGCGAGGATGCAGATGCGAGCTGACGAGCACGACCAGGTGCCTGATGGGTGTGTTCGTCGGCGGATTCTTCCGACTCGTAGTCGCTGTAGTCCGAGAGAGCGCCGTGTTGGGTGCTGCTGCTACCCGCGGCTTCGCTGGCCGTCATGCCGCGTCTGGCTCCGCCCTGCTGGGCTTGCGAGTGGTAGCGGTCCTCCTGAAAGTCGAGATCGATGAGATCGTTCATGGCGCCTCCTCCGCCTCGCTGGCTCGATCCAGCACCGGCTTGTGGGTCCATGTCAAAGCTGCGCATGCTTCCGACTCGCGAGTTGTGACGGTGGATCTGCACGCGCTGTCGCGTCTGCAGCTTCTCCAGCTCGCTGTCGGGAGCGTTGAGTCGTGCATCTGCGATCCTCTTGCGTACCATCTCGATCTCGGCGTCGTCGGCGGCGATGCGTGCGGCCGTCTTCTGTTCAGCGGTTTGACCTGAGCCTGTGATAGAAGCCATCGGCTCGTCATCGTCCGAATCCAGCTCGGCAGGCTTCGAGAGACGATCGTACAGTTCGAGGGCCAGGATGATCTGATCGTTGGCAGAGATGAGTGAACCGAGGAACTCTTCATCCTTGACCAGCTGCACGTAGCGGATGATCTTCTTGCGCTCTACCTTGGTCTTGACGAGGTAGTCTTGGACGCGTGCATTCTCGGTGACGCTCTCCTTTTCGCGATTGACGTGTTGCAGCGCATTGACGAGCGCAGTGGCGACCTGCTGCGAGATGGCGAGCGACTGGAGGATGGCGGGCTTCTCCTGCTCAAAGTTGAAGGCAGGTCGTTTGACGCCCTTCTTGCCTCGCAGCTTGCTCTTCTTCTCCTCTTCTTTCTGCAGCTGCTCGGCAGCTTTGCGGTCACTGCGAATCTGCGCCTCGACGCGTTGCTTCTCCTGCAGCTTGCGGTATGCTTCGGCAGCCTCGTTCTTCTTCTGCGCCTCGGACTTTTTTCCACCACCGCAAGCATGGTAGAGGCCGGCGACCATCTTCTTGGTGGGATCATCCTTGAACTGCTGGTGCCACGAGAGCAAGACACGCATGAGCAGTCTACGGACTGAAGCATCCACCAGCTGGTCCTGCGACATGATCTTGATACGCTCGACGAGCTGGTCGTTGGCAAAGGTGTTTTGGAAGCGCTGTCCGCAGTTTTCGACGAGGGCTTTGAGGATGATGAGCGCACGCTTCTGACCATGGACGTTGGAATACTTGAGCTTCTTGCGCAGCGCTCGGCTGGCCTCGGTGGGACCGGTGGCCTGCAGATTGATGGCTTCGACGAGTTCGGGGATGCCATCGTACTCCTCCTCTGCGTACCGCTGTGTGCAGAGACGATCGATCCAGTCGGTGACCGCGGTGAAGGGCTTGCGGTTGCCCAGGTAGCCCTGCGCTTGACCCGTGAGTTCCTAGCAGGTGCGAACAAGAAGATGTGTGGATGGCGGGCGGTCAATCTCGATGTCACTACAGTGATTCGCAGACTAGCTCGCGAAACTTACCTTGAGCATGGTGAGATGATTTGAGTCAGCCTGGACGGTTGACTGAGCGAGGGTTCGGAGGTGGTGGTAGAGAGTTAAGCTGCGTGGATGACCGATGCAGGCTGGATGCGAGAACGTGGCAAGGGTCGGTCGATGCAAGCCAAGCTGAGCTGCGGAGAAGGGCGCGATGCGATGCTTGGAAAGGACGAACAGGAAAGTCGGGGTCCAATTTTGGAAGCGAGAAGCGGGGACGGCAGCAGCAGCTGAGGAGCAACAGAGACGGCGCAATCGACTGCGATAACCATCGAGTTGGCCTGTGCAGCGATCTCGACCTTTGCTCAATTGCACTCCGCCCAATTCAGGCAAGCAAAGTGACGTACAAAAGGTCAATTCGAATTTTCTTTTCTTTTCTTTTCTCAGAAAATCGAGATGTAACACTTTACAAAATTCGCCTTGCCACACTAGCCCTGCAGACGAACGAGGCTCCTTCATCTGTGTTTCGTCAGGGAGCGCTCCTCGTCATGGAAGCAGGGACGAGCGTCTGTGCTTGCTGTACTTGCTCCAAAGAGCTGATCCAGCGCCAGGTCTGACGTCTGTGCGACTGCTGCGCAAGATCGAACCGGCATTCGGTTGCTTAAGCGACCCGCAGGCCGAAGAAAAGAAGCGAGCAAAAAGGCAATTTTTATCTGGAAAAGTGAGCTGTATTTTCAACAAAGAAGCGTGGCGCTCGTGCAGCTCGTTGCCGGTGGGACTCATTCCTTGCTTCTCGCTTCCTCCATTGATACCGACGGTCGACTTCTCCACCATCCGCAGATGAAGTGAGCAAGGCGCTCACCTCGTCGTATCACGCTGGTGAAAGCGCGAGGACACGCAAGACACAGCTCGACCAATCTCTTCACCACACAGAGACACTCCGTATTGGTAGAGCAACATGCCCCCAGCTCATCGCGGGCCCACAGGCTCGCCCATGGATCGATGGACAGACGCTTCCCCCAGCGCCATCTCGAGCGGCTTCCAAACTGCCATGTCGTTGGGCCCGCAACCGCGTCTCGATCTCAATATACCTACCTCCAATCTTGCTCAGAGCATGACCTCGGCCAACTTTAACACGGACGATGAAGATGACGAAGACGATGACGACGACGATGGTGATGGAGATTCACCGGCTGTAGCAACTGGCAAGAAGACGAATGGAAAAGGCGCCAAGGGCAAGAAGAAAGCGGCCGGCGGCGGTGCAGCTGCTGGAAAGGGCAAGGCTGCCACCGCTGCTCAGCATAGAAAGGAGCAGAACAGAGCCGCTCAGCGCGAATTTCGACAACGCAAGCAGCAATACATCCGTGCTCTCGAGGCAAGAGTCGAGCTGCTCTCTTCGGATCACGATACCCAGGTCAATCGTCTTCGTTTTGCTTTGCGCCATTTGCTCGCCGAAAACAACACTCTCCGCAGCATCGTGGGCAGTCTGTCGCATTTCATCGGCCAGCGAAGTATCGGCGGCTGTCTCGTCGAGGCCGGCATGACAAGGGAGATGCTCGATGCCACCATGAACTCGTCCAGCGAAAAAGTCATGTCCGAAGCCTGGGCCAACTGGCCGGGAGCAGGCGAGTGCGAGGCGCTCAAGGAGATTCGTAAGGAGAGCAACATTCCAGCCGAAGGCCTGCCCGAGAGCAAGCTCATCAACTACTTCCGCGACGCCCATAGCAAAGCCGACAATGGTGCGACTGCGACCGACAGCAATGACAAGAAGAAGAGGACGATGGATGATGCCAACGGCAAGGAACCAAGACGTAAGCGCAAGACAGACGAGGTGCAAACGTCGGCGCCCAATCCCAACACTGCTTCAACCACCTCGAATCAAAGCAGCCCCTCGACGTCGACTCGTCCAGATCCCAATGCAGCCGGTCAACCCTTTGTCTCCTCGCCCTCGGCGATGGCCAATAAGGATATGCAGCAGGTCTGGCAACAGCAGCAACAGCAGCAGCAGCAGACGCAATACGCACTACCCAATCAGTTCTGGCAGCCGTCTCAAGTCGAACTCCCACGACAGTACCGAAACGACGTCGATTCCTTGTTCGCCCAGACGCTGCTCGGTGGCGGCAATGCGGATTTCTCCAACTTGGATTCTCTCTTCCCGAACGGAATCTCGATGAATCAGAACCTATTCCCACAGAACGGCACAGCTTCCTTCGGCGGGATGGGCGGCAGCGGCCCCACCTCCAATGCCGCTGCCAACCTCCCCTTTCAAGCTTTCGGTCCCGCGAACTCCGACATCTCTGCGATGGGTCTAGCAGCGTCAGCCACTGCGCCACCTGGTTCCACCCTCGCGATGCCATCCAGAGCCAACGGTGGCGTAGGAGCCCTCCTCCTCCCTAGCTCCAATCGAGGCCCCCCCGAGCACTGGCGCATGCTCCGTCGACGCTCTGCACGTGCTCTCGCCCAGGTCAACCGTCTCTGGGCCAAGCGCGGCGCCACCTACTTTGTCAACCTGCCCAACGACTACCAGCTCGACGAGGACGACGTGCGGTACATTGAGCAAGAAGAAGCCACCAGTCCGCACATCAAGCTTGCCTGCATACGACTGCCCAACGGTTGGGATGAGGGCGACCTCAGCGAAAACCACAGCAGCAACAACAGCGGTGCCAGTCCAACCCGAGCAGCCTACGACACGGATAACAAGGCCAACAGCTTCCTGCAGCTCTCGTACCACATCTACAACTACCGACACAATCCCAACTACAGCCTGCCCCCCTTTCTCAAACCGACGCCGTTGCAGATGTCGACGCCGCACGACCAGATGATCGACGCGCTCGCCTGGCCCGCCATCCGCGACAAGCTCGTCCAGATGCCCGAGATCGAACTGCACAGCTTTCTGATTGATCTGATCCGCTTCCTCTCGCCGGGCGACGGCGATGTCAATTCAGAGAGGAACTGGGTGCTGACGCTGCCGTTCTTCATAAGGTATCCGCAGCTGGCCGATGCGTCGCTGTTGGCGATGACGAATGCGCAGAGAAAGGAGAGGGGGCAGAGCGAGGTCAGCATGGACGACGTGTGGAAGGAGCACAGGCAGTTTCAGCAGTATGCCGAGGCCAAGCTCAAGGAGGTCGCTTGAAAAGGTTCAGCGTGTTCTTTGTGAGTCTTCGACGACGCAATGCTTCGAGAGAGATACCCGCGTTGCTACATCAGTGTGCAAGGTGTGTGCTGGTGAGCGCGAGCTCGTGATGAGAGTCGTTGATCTGAAGCTGAGCTGTCGCCGTCTGGCCGGTTGAGAAGAAATGCTCCACCTTGATGGCTGTCAATCTAATCGGTGCATTTTTGGTTACGTGTTTTCCGATGTCACTTTCTACTCGTTCGCATCTTTCCCACCACCACCACCAACACTTTCCGAAAGACGCAGCATACGATGCTCAGATCAATACTTGTGCTGCGGCCGGGAGCCACGGCGCTGCCTAGCCGAGCCGTCTGTCGCTTCTACTCCAGCAGCACAGGCAGCAGCTCCACCGAGAATCCTCCGACCATCCCCATGCAAAGCACTTCTTCCAGCGGCGAGCCCTCCTCGTCTTCGGCATCGTCGTCCTCTTCACCACCTTCGTCCTCTTCACCACCTTCGTCCTCGTCATCGTCTCCATCCTCGGCATCATCTTCAACTCGACCTTCGACCTTCCGCGCAGACCCCAACTTCCACCCGCCTCCGCACACCGGGCGGCCACGCACGCGCCTCTCCCGCACGCTCTTCATCCTTGGCTGGATCCCCGTAGCCGCCTTCGTAACCTCGCACATCTACAGCCTGGGCAACGTCACCGGGTATTCCATGTCGCCCACCTTCAACGGTCCCCCCACTTGCTCTCGTTCGCGGTCTGATGTGGTCCTTCTCAATCGTACCGTCAAACACAACCATTCAGAACTGCGTGTGGGGGACGTCGTTACGCTGATTTCGCCGCTCGATCCGCGTTTGTTGTTGACGAAACGAGTGATTGCGCTGCCGGGGGACAGTGTTAGGGTATGGATGATGGGCAGGGAGGGAGGGAAATGGGGGAGGGTAAAGGTTCCACCGGGGCATGTTTGGGTGGAGGGCGATGCAGCGGTAGATATCGTACCGGGCAGTCTCGAGCGTGTAGCGAACCCTTCGTCCCGGGTGGCTGCGGGGTTGCGCAACAAGAGCAGGGACAGCAGGGAATTTGGGCCCGTGCCGATGGGGCTCATCACGTCGCGCATCGAGGCCATCCTATGGCCCCCTGAACGATTCGGTCCCCCTGCACCCCGGCCGGCACCGACGACGCTGGGACAGGGGCAGGGGCAGTACCCACCATCCACAACGGCCGAGGATAGGAGTACGCAGGTCAACCCAAGCCTCGCAAGGATACTGGATGAGATGACGCAGATGGACAAGAAGGGGATGGGCAAGAAGGCGCATCCGGAAGACTCGGTGATCAGCCCGTATGTCGATTGGGACGATCCTCACGCCCATGACGATACAGACGAGGTAGCAGGGAAGACTGAGGTGGGCGAAGACGACGACGACAGAAAGAGAAAGAATGCATGGAACCGTGTCAGCCGAGGCGGGCGGTTGGGAGACCATGCCGACTGACCCACGCACACAGAGACGGGAAAGAATGGCATTCACGATCGAAACCAATGCATCAATCGCTCCCGCTGTGAGTCCAACCACATGTCCTGATCGGTCCCTCTCTGCATGAACCATCCCTCCTCGCCCCGTTTCGCAACCTTGACCTGCGAGTCGCCGAGACTCTCCACCACGGCATCGCGATCCCAGTCCGCGGGCGCCTGCAGTCGCGCCCACCTCGGGCCGAGACACCACGCGGTGCCGACGGTGTCGTAGACGCAGTTGTGTTGCGTGCGGACGAGCCTCATGAGCGATGCCCATGCCAGCAATGCCAGGAGTGCCAGCATGATCAGGAGCGTGTTGCTGATCATGCCCAAGAGGATCGCGCTGGCCAGCAGGGTGGTGGCGATGACGATGCTGATGAGCGAGCCTCGGGTGTGAAACAACCACCCGTATCGCTGGGCGAGGACGGGTATCGGCGCCCAGACAACGTGATACACCGGCCCAGATTCCAACCCGACGACCTCAACCTCAACCTCTTCGACCTCCTGCTGCCTCGCCTTGCCCTTGCCCTTCCCCTCCCCCGCCTCCTGCAGCATCACCTGGAGCGCCTTCTTCAACTTGCCCAAATCCCAACCCCACACCCACTCCCCGCACCGTAACCGCTTCGAGAAATGCCTATCATCTGCAAACCTCTCCATCGCCTCCTGCAGACCCGACGAGACCAGCCGAGACGTCTTGCGCTGTCGAGTCCGTGAGAATACCGAAGAGAGGTCAAAGTCTGCGAGACCGTCGGAGGCGGTGAACAGCTTATCTACGTCCTCATCCGTGTTTTGGGAGGCGGTGGCGGTGGGTTCGGAGGGGAGGAAGTCGGAATTGAGCGGCGTCCACGGCGGGACGGTGCCGGAGGCGAGACGGGTGTGGTATCGGTCCACCTCTTCCGCGCTCGCGTAGAGAGGTCGCTTCTGGGAGGTGTTCCACACTTGTAACCCCGATGTTCCGCTGAGAATTCTCCCGGGAAAAGACCCTGTGAGCTGATGGATGAACCCCCTGACGCTCTCGCCCCACGTAGCGCTGGACGCAGGCAAACCTCGCAAGCACGGCACGTCATCCGCCAGCGCAAACGGCAACGAGTCTTCCGTAGTCAGTCTCGGTAGCGGTAGCTCGAGGCGCTTCACTCCAGCGGGTCCACGCACGGTGATGCGCAGGTGAAGCTCTTTTGCGGCGGGAGCGCTTGGCCGCGTATCGGCGAGAAACGTCTGGAGGAGGTCGGTCGGGTCGTTGGCTCGTGAGCGGTATGGAGAGTGGGCAAACGTTCGCCGTCGTACCGATGAGGAGGAGGGGGAGGGGTGGAGGGATTCGAGATCCGCATCATCGTCGTCACGGCGGTTGAGCGGTCGGTAGCCGGAAGAGGAGGGTGGGTAGGACGAGCCGTTTGCTGGGAGTGGTGGCATTGTCAACGCCGACCAAGGATTTGGCGCTTGACCAGGTTCCGTGGCGTACTGATCCTTCCTGGTTCTCTTCCAATGCTCTGATATGAGGATCTGAAGACGCTGATGATGAGAGGGAAAGATGGAAGGAAGGCAGATAGAGCTTCCAACAAGGCTGGTCCGAGCATTCGGACCCCAATCCGAGTTCCGAAGACAGCCTTGGCAGCTCTCTCTTTCAGGGTCCAGTCATTCGTCCTTCCCTCCCCGTCTTCTCCTTCGACCATCATCCGCACCTCTATCAGCTCTGCTGCTTGGCACATCAACCACGATGCGCCCACGGTAACCACTACACCCCATCTAATGTCACATCCGCCAGGCCAGGTTCAGGTACAGCCCACATCCCCCCCGGTCCCCCTCTCCCACCGCTTGCCCAACCCGCTGACCAACTCCTCTTCTCCGCGCAGGGCCCGCCCAACCGCCTCCTCGGCAACCTCATCCTCCTGTCCACCTTCGCACTCTTCGGCAGCTATACCGTGTGGTCTCTCATTCTCGTAAGCCTGCCCTTCTCGTGTCTGCTCTAGTTGGGTCGAATACTGACCAATGTTGTGGATGTACAGCCGTTTCTGCCGGACGACTCACCCGTCCATTCGTGGATACCCGATCGGAGGTGGGCGATCACCCTGCCCTCGCTGGTGCTCGTAGCGGGGCTCGGGACGGTTGGCGTGTATGCTGGGCTGTTGCTTAGGGAGGACGCTTTGCGGGATCTGAGAAGGGGAAAGGAGGAAGCGAAGCAGAGATAACACCTGTTCAAAAGGACACTAGGTCTCGCGGACCCAAGCATGCTCGAGCTAGCTTCCTCGAACACGCCGCGCCGTGGAAGCGTCACACCAAATCACGGACCTCGTTGGTGTCATAGAAGAGCCAATTACCATTTGATGAAAGAGAAAAAGACCCATGCATCCAAACACAGAGCAGAAAGAAGTAGAAGTACAATGTAAAAAGGGCATCTTTCACGATGCTGATAGAAGGAAGGTGAGCGGGTCTAGGCACCGCTCTGAGGGGTATTTTGTTGCGCGCTTAGCTCGAGTTGGTACCGAGGACACCGGCAATGCAAGCCGAGGAGCAAGTGACCAGGATACCGGTCAAGAGCGACAGCGGAGCCAATCGGGCAATGGCACCGCCACGGCTGGGAGCCAGACCGGAGAGCACACCGATGTTGATACCGAGCGAACCAATGTTACCGAATCCGGCAAGCATGAAGTTGCACAGCAGGACCGATCGGTTGGAGAGCGGGTCGGGGCCAGCCTTGATCTCGGCAAGAGCCATGTAGGCGACGAACTCGTTGGCAACAATCTTGGTGGCAAGCAGCTGAGACACGCGGAGAAGCTCGGCCTTGGGCACACCCATGCACCAAACGAAGGGGTAGAGGACGTAGCCGAGGATGAGCGTGAGGGTGAGCTTGTTGATGGTCCAGAAGTTGCCGATGTAGGTCAGCACACCGTTAACGGCGTAGAGGAGCGAGACAATGCAGAGCACGTTGCAGAAGATGAGCGCAGCAACGCGGACACCGAGCCAAGCACCGTTGGAGAAGGCGTGGAGCGGGTCAACGGCGTCCGACTTTTCGTTGAGCTGGATGTTGACCGAGCCGGCAGTGACGGGGGTCTCGGTCTCGGGGACGACCATCTTGGAGGCAGCGATCGAGGCGGGGATCGACATGACGGCGGCGGTGATCAGGTGAGTGGGCGAGACACCCATCTGGACGTAGGCGAGGAAGACGGAACCAGCAATGGTAGCGAAACCCGAGGTGAGGGTCTGGAAGATCTCGGCGTTGGTCATGAGGTCGAGGAAGCTCTGGACCAGCACGGCGTTCTCACCCTGACCAATGAAGGGCGAAGCGGCAGCAACGACGGCCTCAGCACCCGAGATGCCCATGAGCTTGAAGAAGAGCCAGGCGAACTTGCGAATGGCCCAGGACATGACACCGAGGTAGGAAAGGAGCACGACGAGAGCAACGAAGAAGATGATCGAGGAGAGCGTGTCGATGAAGAAGTAGTGCTGGCCGGCAAGGTCACCCCAGAAGAAGGCGGCACCACCGATCTGACCCTGAGCGAGCAAGTCGGCGGCGGCGAAAGCAAGCCACTTTGCGACGCTGAAGAAAGCGCCGGTCTTGAAGACGAGGAGACCAATGATCATCTGCAGACCGAGACCGGTCATGACGGGCTGGAGCTTGATGGCAGTGCGGCGAGTCGAGATGAGGTAGAAGAAGCAGTTGATCAAAAAGAGACCAAAGAGCGAACGAGCACGGTCGGCGTATCGCGACTCGGGGACCTCCTTGATACCGAAAGCACTGCCGAAGTAGATAGCGAGAAGAACCAGCCAGCCGAGACCGATCTTGCCGTAGTGGGGGATCATGCCCCAGGGTTTGGCGACCGCGTTGGTCCAAACGAGCTCAATACCATCGGCAAAGGGCTTCTTGGGGATGTATCGGTCGTTGTGGAAGAGGATGAGAAGGATGAAGAACCAGGACCAGATGGTGGTGATGACCCATCGGTGGCGGGTCTCCTCGCGAATGATACCGGGCAACCACCAGCCGAGAATGAGGCAGATGAGAGCCATGTCGAAGATGATGCGGGTAGCCTTGTGGGTGCGAATCGAGTGCCAGAGCTTGCTGGCACGGCCGGGCTCACCCTGAGGGTGAGGCTCGATGGCCTCGATGGGAGGGCGGCCGCTGCTCTCGATGTCGCGGTCCGACGAAGAGTAGGCGATCTTGTCATCGTGAGCGTCGTGGTGGGAGCCGTTGCTAGCAGCGGCATGCTCCTCGACGGGGGCGTCCTTGGAAAGGTGAGGGGTCTGGGTGGCAGACATGATGATAATGTTCGAGTCGGTCTTGAAGAGAATAGGGGGGAAAGAGGGGATTGCCACTGCGTCTACTCGAACGAGGGGTATTGACAGGCGGGACCCGCGAGGGAGGCGGAACGCACGACCGAACGGCAGAGGGGGAGGGCGGAGAGGGTAGAGGGAGAGGTGGGGGATGCGGGTGATGGTGAGAAGGAGGAGCAGGATGATATAGGAATGAGGAGGAGGGGGGACGAGCCAGTCCAAGGTCGTAGGGTGACCAGCTAGGAAGGTCGAGTAAGGCCATTGAGCTTTGGCGTGGCGAGAGGTCGTACGAACCCGGCGAAAGGACAGTCAAGTCGAGCCGGTCGTGCCTCGAGCAATCACAAAACTTTTTTAATTTTTAATTTCGAAGCAACAGCATCAGCAGCAACTGGCGGCGAGAGAAATTTAGGTTTTCGCCAGGATAAAAATCGACTGTCGAGCCTCCTCGTCTGGTCAATCAGAGCAACGAGAGTCCAAGTGGCGGCGAAGCGCGTGGTGTCGTCTGATACGCTATGGTCTCGTTGCCGGTGGTGTCAGGGACGAGTCCTTCATTCAGGAACCATGGTCCATTGGGCACTAGCGCAGGGTGCTATGGCGTCGCATGTGGCGAGGAGCAAGGAAAGAGCGAGAGCGCGCGAGGTCGACGAAGAGATAGGCGTTCGCAGGGGACCGAATGCAAGGCAGGAGCAACCATATCCAGAACTCTCTTATCACGGGCTAGAGGACGATGCCGTTGGAACAAAGCAAAGCTACTGCGTGTGTAGTCAGGATGGGGAAGCGGCGGGATGGCGTTGCTACAGAAGTGGTAGAGCAGGGAAACACTGGAACCAGATCCGGGTGCAGGATGGCACAGCACGGCGGACTAGCCAATGAGAAGTTGTCCCAGCGTGGAAAGAAGTGGCGATAGGCGAGTGCTTCAGGCACGAATCGCAAGGGAGAAGAGCTGGGGAACGAAGCGAGCAAGCCACTCGGTGGTCACAATGGGAGGGCATACGAGACGGAAGGCAGACTCCGAACCGGTGGGAATGGCGGGTTTTGCCTCGCTTCTGTATGAAGGCGAGATGAGGCAGTGGATCGCAGGTGTCGACCGACCACCTCCAGCCCATGGCGAGGGTGTGAGAGAGACAGAGACGCATGAATTGGGTGTAAGTAGGACCACAAGGCCAAGCGAAATTGAAAAGGAGCAACGTCTTCCGAAGCAATCTTGGCAGCGAGCGAGCGGGCCTAACCGCGTCTGAGCCTAGACTGCATCTTGGGCTCGGTCCCCCGTAGCTCTCCGCTCTTGAACGCCCCCTCGCTCAACCTTGCTATCCATCTCGTGCCATAAAGATTGCCTGTTCAGCAACAACGTCGAGCATCTCCTCACAAACTATGTATGATGGTGTCTGTGTAACGAGAGCGTCGACAGCTCATCTGGCAGACGCTGTGGTCAGGTGTCAAACATGGCCCGCGCTGAAGAAATTTCAATCGCCGCATTTTCTTTCAGGCAAGGATCTTCCAAGCAGCAGCAGCAGCACAGCGAGATAAGCTGCGTCTTTTCTTGTCTCACAAAGCCAAGAATTTGTGGCCGCAGAAGCGTTGTTGCGCGGTCTGGAGTTGAAAGAAATTTCAGGAAAAAAGAACTCTCTTATCGGTCCTGACGGCGGATTCTCCTTGGCTCGTCTCAAGGCACAAAGACGGTCAGTCCCGCCCGTGGCCATTTCGCTTAATTCTCCTTCTCCAAACTCAGTCGGTCGCTTCTCTCCGAGAAATCTCGCAGCACGCTTTCGCCGCCCCGTACGAAGGTGAAGACACATCGCCACACGGCATCACTTTTGAGTGCTTCGACGTCGTGGTGAGGAGGTGGTCAAGGCGAATCACATCCTCGCCTCGATTATGCCGCCGCTGCAAAGCCGAGATGCAATGCGTCGAGCTGTGTGCCTGGTCACGCGGGTGGGTCCAAGCCTGTCACCCGAACGAAGTTTCTTGTGCTGCAGCTGGGGAGGAGAAAAAAAAACTTTTGCGTCTTATGCATGCAGCTGTTTCAAGTGCCGCGCTCCATCTCTCTTCTTCTCAGTCCGACCGCGGTCGAGTGACAAACAATGCTCTCGACGACGTCGCACCGCCAATCATACGACTCGAGTTTGTGAGTTGCTTTCGCCTCGCCCGATGCCACTTCATTCGCTGCAGAAGCATGCCGCCAAAGCCGTCGGCTGCGAAGGAGTCGAACGGTAACTTGTACGTACGGTTCACCATCGACCTCGGTCAGTGTAGGCTCGATCTCTGGTCTGCGGTCATCTCCACCTGGATGAACCGTATCGAGGTCGAGCGCGATGTGTCGGAACTTACTCCAAATTGAATGGTCGAAGCCGAGCCGATCGCCATGCATGACAGCAACGGGCCAAGCTGCCCTGAATTGCTCTTCCGAGCTTCCATTCTCCGACCTAACACCCTTCACCCGCCAAAACAATTGCTCGTCACGACGCGGCTGCTCGGAAGACGTCTCTTGCACCATCATCTCTCATGCAAGGTCAGATAACACATCCCCTCCCTCTGACCATGCCATCGTGACCCTTCGTCTTCCCACATGGCGCCCCGCACTTTCTCGGCTGGCTCCGCTCTATTTGTGTCACGATAAGCAGGATCCGGGTGTGGTTTCGCTATCTCTCAGCCCGATGATTGCTTGGCCCCGCAAAGCTCTCGGCCATCTCCGAAACTTCTCCACGCTCCTTGCTCGCTTTGCTTATCCTTGGAACGTCCCTGCCCGCATGACCCTGCAGCGTCCGCTCGTGCCTTATGGGTGGTTCCTTCGGCTCCCTTTGTCCACAACATACCGGAATCACGGCATGGACGTTCCGCTGATAAGCGAATCCCCCCCCCCCCGCCAGTCGTTGCAGCCTCGCCCCGATATGTTACCCGATCGACTGAATCGCCGATCTCACCCGGGCTAGCTCACTCGCACACTCGAATTGGGATGACCATGACTCTGTATTGAGACGCCACGATGGCTGCGACGTCCTCGACCCTCTACTCGGCAATGATGAGCGAAGCCTTTCCGTACCCAGTCCCGCAGCAGAGCGTGGCCACACCCACCTGCTGACGTGTCCTCCTCAGCTCGGCCAACAAGCTCGTCACCAGTCGTCCACCCGAGGCACCCAGTGGGTGACCCAACGCGATCGCTCCACCCTTCGGGTTCACCTTGGCCGCGTCCAACCCGAGCGTATCCATCACCATCAGCGACTGCGATGCAAATGCCTCATTGAGCTCCCACAGATCCACCTCGTCCGTCTTGAGCCCGAAACGCTGCAGCAGCTTGGGGACGGCTTCGGCGGGTCCAATGCCCATCACGTCGGGTTTGACGCCTTTGGTAGCCGTGCCCACCCAGCGGCCGAGGATCTCCATACCGGCTGCCTCGGCTACGTCACGACGAGCCATGGTGAGGGCGACGGCGCCATCGCTGACCTGGGACGAGTTGCCGGCGGTGCTCTTGCCGTCGGGGCGGAAGACGGGTTTGAGCTTGCCCAGCGATTCGGCCGTGGTACCTGGTCGAATGCCTTCGTCTTTGCTGATCAGCTTCTTGGACTCCTTGCCGGTTTCAGGGTCGATCCAGCGCACTTCGATGGGTTCGATCTCGGACGCGAGTCGTCCATCCTGCTGCGCGGCTTCGGCTTTACGGTGCGAGTCGGCAGCGAACTGATCCTGACGCTCGCGGCTGATGTTCCACTTGTCTGCGACGCGTTCCGACGTCTCTCCCATGGGAAGGATGCAGTCGCGTGCATCGACAGAGTTCGACTCCTTGAGCCACGGGCTGAGGTCTACAGGGATCGCACGAGAACCGTAGTTGCGCGTCATCGACTCGACACCTGCGGCGATACCGCACTGGATTTCACCGGCGCGGATGGCGTTGGCAATGTCCGTGATGCTCTGCAGCGAACTCGCGCACTGTCGGTTGACCGTCTTGTACGCCGACGTGATGGGCATGCCCGCGTGAAGCGCCGCCATACGGCCAGATTTGGCACCACCGAGCTCCATGAGGACCGTGCCGGTGCAGACGTCCTCGATGATCGACTTGTCTACGCCGCGCGATTCGAGACGCTCGCGTGTGCGCTGAAGGACGTGTGCGAGGAGCTCTTCGGGGTAGGCGTCTTTGAAGCCTTTCTTCATTCGGGCGATGGGTGTGCGTAGAGCGGTGGTGAAGACGACATCGTCTGCGCGCTTCTGCAGAAGGCTCTGCAGGCCTTGGCGTACAGCTGGACTGCTTCGGAATGCCATTCTTGTATGTCTCGACGACGCGCGATCGTTTGATCTTCCTGCAGGATGTGCTTCGTGTGTCAGTCAGCTCAGCTGCGAGATGGTATGCGAGTGTGCCTCAAGAGCCGGGAGCTTGTTGTGCGAGCGCTTGCAGGTGATGGTTCAGAAGGGAGGACGAGGGACAGATCCTTATCCGTTCTGATCCGTCGACAATTTGGTGAGGCCTTGAATGTTCTTCCACCTCGGGCGGCTGTGGGGAACGCTGGCTCGCTCCACTGCTCATGCTGAGAAACCAGCAAGCGCTCTCCGTCAATTCCGTGCCGCCTTTCGTTCTTCCTTCAAACTTTCTTCCGCCCCGCGGTTTTGGCCCGCGAGTAGCCGAGTCTCGATCGGGCGCATCGGGTCCACTCTGAGCTTATTTTGGGACCTTCTTTTTTCGACCCCTTTTTTTGAAGATTCTGACGATCTGTCAAAATCGGCCCTTGACATGTTCCAATGGACGGACTTGGCTGTGTCGTCAACGTCGTCGGCTCATGACTGCTGCTCTGTAGCTCAGGTAAGCGACTGGGTACACACTAGAGCTGGAATACGGTCAAGAGTTCGAGTCTGATAGCTGCTGTGCATCTAGAACGAAGTAGACTCTACCTTCGTGGACAGGCGACGCTCGAATGAAAGGTGTTCGACATGTTCGTGATTTACGTGATAGGTTTTAGCACTATTCCCTATAGCAAAGCTTCTTCAGAGCCTATCCGTTGTGATCGCGAAGCAATGTGGGTCCCGTAACGCTCGCTTCTTACTCCTTCAGGAAGGTCTCGAAGTGGGACGAAGCTGTGCCTGAGTCAGTTGAAAAAAGTATATCTTGTGGAAGCTGCTAGGAACCCGTCCCGTGACGCCCCCGAAGCCATCATACCAGCTCGTCAGGCTGCCCGGAGCACGCTGACCTTCACCACGCTGATACCGAAGTATCGCGTCGTCAAGCTCGCCGGTCGAGTCGTCCGCCTTCTCCGGTATCTCTGTACGTCAACGCCGAGGGACTGGTTCCCAGCGGGATTGTGTCAGAGACCAGGCAGTGCCAGGCAGTGCCTGCGCCTTGAGACCATCTCAGACTCGACAAAGCTCTGTGAGTACTAGTCAACATCCCGAAGAAGCATATATAGAAGGCTCCATCTTCTCCTGTTCACTTTCTAGATTCGCACAGATCCTCAATCGAACGGAAATTATACCGCTCAACGTCATGATCAACATTCGGAGCTGCAGTACGACCCTGCTATGCCTCATCTGGGCTCTAGCGCTCAGCAGCTGCACTCCCGTCGCGGTTCACGCTGCTGTGCTTCCTAGAGTGGCTCCCGGGACGGGAGGTGTCTCGGCGACACCGACACCTTTACCCATCGTGTCCACCTACACGCTGTATTTCGGAAGCGGAGGCGCCACAGTCCAGTCGCCTGTTGTGACGCAGACTGTGATGCCACCGACGTCAAGCACATCGACCCAGCCTTCACCTCTGTCGACATCGGAATCCAAGAAGTGCTCGAAAAAGAAGCAAGTCTCCGCTGGTGTCTCTGCTTCCGCTCGCAGTTCGGCGTCGTCATCTACCAGTTCAAAGATCGGGGCAAGGGTGCTCCCCCACAGCTTCATCAACAAAGTCGACTCCCTGGTCGAGGACTATCACGGCCTGATAGGTAGGAAAGCTCGTCAGCTGGCGCTTGTCCTAGCCAACCAAACAAGCGTCAACGCTTCTCAGACAGACACGATCCTGGCCAACCTCGATCGGTCGTTCCCATCCCGCAACGACGGCGGTAACACAGCCTCGCTCAGCCCACCCGAGGGCGCATCTCCTAGATCCATCACTCCGCACGCCCTTGCCGCTCTCGGCGAATCCAACCTGACCCTCTTCTCCAACACCCCCTCCTATGGACCCTCTGAAGTGCGGCACGACCTGCACATCATCCGCGCCTGGGCTTCTGACCTATCGCAACTCTCCACACCACCTCTCCTCGACGAGACCGTCGCAGCGATCCTCTCCGCCTCCGCCCGCTACTACCCGGAACTGTGCACTCGCGATGCAGCCCGCGTCATCATGGCCGACATCAAAGCCGAGTCCGATTTCGACCCCACCAACGTCTCCGGCGGAAGACTGGATAGTGGGTCGAGTTGGGGCTTGATGCAGGTCTCCCCGTTCGGCTCGGGGGAGTTGAGGTTGTTTCAGCAGCACGCTAGGGTCAAATTAAACACCGGACCCTGGGAAGGAGGTTGGAGTGGGGTAGGACCCTTGATGGACTGGGTTACCGGGAGGGTGTTGGACGTGGACAGTTTGACAACGGAGGATCTGTTTAGGCCGTGGGTGAATGTTCATGTGGCTTCGTGGATCCAGAGCAATCTGGCGAGGACGTCGAGTCAGGATTCCTATTCCTGGGGCGACATCTACGCGAAGATGAACTCGACAAACGACACTGCGACATCGCAAGCGTTGATAGGCGCAAGACTGAGCAGAAGCTTTTTGACGGGGTTGGGCAGTTGGGTTGCGGGACCCGCCGTAGACGGATATGGCAGCTACACCCAGCCGGGTGACGATATCAGCAAGTCATACTTCAGGAATATCGTCCAGGGGCTGAGCGTGTTGTACGGCCACAAGGTCGACGTGGACTGGCTGGACGGGCTCACGTTGCGCGCTGGACTCGTCGACTTTCACTGACGCCGCAACGATCGTATGCAATGCAATGGGTTCCACAGAATGAACGATACAAATACAATGAAGTCAGTGTCATCGCGGCCACGGCGCTACCGGAAGAGACTGCCGATCTTCTCCTCGACCTCCTGCTCGGTCATTCGAATATGCTTGCTGGGATTCTTAGTAAAGTCACCCGCCTTGTGCTTGCCCAAGAACCTCGCATACATCGGACAGACGAGACGCGTGACATCCCTCCTGAGCCTCTCCTTGAGCTCGTGATCCTCCTTGCTCACCGGATATGCGCGATGCAACCTCTCGAGATCGTCCAGCGCCTCGTAGAATCGAGCAAACCGATCCTTGACCTGGTTCTTCTCGGACCCGGAGCCAACACCGATGAGCTTCGACGTGGCATGGCGGTGGTAGTGGGCGTTGGCGTTGAGCGGCTGATCCTCCATCAGCGGTGCGACGACGGGCGACCAGGCGTCGAGGTAGGCCGTGTTGGCTTGTCGCATCGCTGTCGCCAGCAGATCATCGCCCATCTCACCCAGGTGCAGCGAGGTGATCGTGACGCTGCCTCCGTCTTCCGTCGCACCCAGGTAGCTGGGTAACGGCGCTGAGAGTGAGCGTCGAAGATGTCCGATGTTGTTCAGCAGGAAGACGGACGCGGTGGACGGTTGACGGATAGCGCGAGATCGGGCCTCGAGCGAGGTGAGGATGACAGCGACTACATCGTTGAGGTAGTCACCAACGATGGTCTGCTTGCTCGGATCGCTGTCGAGTCCCAGCGACAGCACGGGTGCGACGCCGCTCGCCATCATCCAGTTGCCATTGCCGAGCGTGTGCAGCAGCGGCGAGACGATGTCGCTGTAGTCGGTGACTTGTCGAACGAACTGCAGACCCAGGTAGGTGATCTCGTTGACGGACGTGCTGGGCACTTCGGCGACTTTGCGCTTGGGGATCGACTTGACGTCCTCGATGAAGCGCGGAAAGATGCCGATGGCGGTGTTCTTGAGCTTGCTGTAGATCTCGAGGAGCTCGGAAGCGGGTGCGAATCCTGCGTTGATATCCAGGTCCGTCTTGTCGATGGGCGAGCTGCTATACAAGGGCGCGTCGGGAGCATCCTCCATCGAGCGAACGAGCACATCCCATCGACCGGTCAAGATGATGCCAGACATAGCACCAATGAGGTCGAACAGGAACGATGTATGGGTTCCTAGATGACGACGTATGTGCGACGAGGTGGTGCTGAGCGATTCGATCAGAGCCGCGAGAGGGGCGGAGACGAGCTGGGAGAATGTCGAGGCTAGCAGCAGCGTCTCCTTGCCCAGTTCCGCCGAACTGATGAGTGCCTGCAGAATACGATACTCGTTGTCGAGCATGCCGTAGTACGCCTCGAAAAGCTCGACAGCGCTAGCTTCACCTCGACGATGGCTCGAGTGGTGATCTGCGTCATCGTCATGGTTGGCCATGGCCATGCCCGAGCCGCTGGCGCCCGTGCCGATCTTTTCAATGGCATGCTGCTGCAATCTGGCCGCCAACGGATTGAGGCACTGCGTGAGGTAGTCGCTCCTCACCGATGCATACGTGGCAAAGCCGGCGGAGAGTGGCGTGTGGCCTGTACGAGGATGCCGTGGTAGTGTCGAGAGGTAGTTGAAGATGGGAACGACGGCGTGGTGCGTTGGCTCAGAAAGCGCAGGATAGTGTGCATCGCGACTGTACTCAGACAAGTCGATGGCTTCGGAATCGGCGCGGACCCAGTCTGCGATCACATTGCACAGATTGCGAGAGCCGAGCTCGATGAGGTCGTTCATGCGCTTCATGACACCTTCCTGGCTCTTGAGATTCGATTTTTCGAGGTACTCGAGGCCTTTGACGACTCGGTCGATGGTGTCCATGTACGAACGAGTGTCTCTGGCATCGGGACCTTGTTTGAGCAGGGGCTGCTCGTCGAGAACGACATCGTAGTGACCCAGAGTCTTGTTGAGTGCCGCCAAGGTGAGGTCAATGTTGTCGGACATTCGAGCTAGTCTCTGTGTGCCTTTGTGAATGGGCAAGATGCTACCTTCGAGCTTGATCAGGCGCTTGTCGAAGCCGGAGAGGATGGTGGTCATGCGACTTGTGAGAGTGGCCAGCTTTCGCTGGTTCTGGGAGAGCATCTGTAGCTCTGCGAAGGCGACTTCGGTGTCATCGTGGCTGCTGATGCTGGTGTGAAGGGGATAGGATGACGAGCCTGCTGTGCGAAGAGGCCGAGTGACCGATGAAGAAGCGGCATTGCCACTTTGGCCGGTGTACGCCATCGCTGCGGACGTCGATAAAGTGAAGCTTTCGTTCAAGTCCGCGATGTAACCATGCCGTTCGGGTGATGAGGCTCTTGTGTGAAGTGGTTTCAAATGGTCTAGATGACGGACAATGTCCGTGCATGCAAGCGTGTGTTGGTCTCCAAGGGTCCTACTCAAATCGGGGAAGGAGTCTAACAAGGAGCCCGATCTCGGCTATCCTTTTTTTCGCCGCTTCCTCAGCGTCGGCTTGGATCACGTCATCCGCCGCCTTTTGACCGGCAGCTCGACGGTGCATCGAACGTGGAGAAAGCTTCCTTCTCCGCTGAGCAACGTCCAACACGGCCAGAGTATTGCCACTCCAAAGATCGTCTGGCCTGTTTCCACTCCACCGTCATCACATCCGACACCACTGCCCAACCTGCGTCGCATACTACTTGCCACTGTATTTGGGCTTCTTGCGATCATCTACCTACCTCTGATGAGCCGATTCTTCTCGCTCTTCACCAAGTCGTCGCAACCCCTGATCCAACACCTCGGACCGCCTACCACGCCCACCGCACAAGCCGCTCAGCAAGCACTTCAGAGCTCCAACGCCATGTCGGGACACGAGTACGCCACTGTCGCTAACGGTTGCTTCTGGGGCACCGAGGAGATCTACCGCAAGGCCTACTCGAACGGAAAGGGCCTGCTCGATTGCAAGGTCGGCTTCATCGGCGGCAAGGAGTCGAGCAAGAACCCTTCCTACGAGGAGGTCTGCACCGGTCGCACCGGTCACGCCGAGGCGGCTCAGATCAAGTATGACCCTTCCAAGGTGTCGTATGCGGAGCTGATCGAGTTCTTCTACCGCACCCACGACCCTACGCAGCTCAACCAGCAGGGCAACGACCGCGGCACACAGTATCGATCTGCCATCTTTGCACACGACCAGACCCAGCTCGACATTGCCAAGAAGGTGACCGAGGAGGTGCAGAAGAAGCACTTTGATCCCAAGGGCAAGAAGATCGTGACGCAACTCGAGATCCGACCAAAGGAGGACTTCTTCCCTGCGGACGACTATCATCAGATGTACCTGATCAACAACCCCAACGGCTACCACTGCTCGACTCATCGATACTGGTGGTGAGCGCAGTCTCAGCAAGGCTGAAGCGATCCACGACGTCGCAGACCCACACTAGTTACAGCATTGCTTTGAACTACGATTCAGTACAATCACCGTGCGCATGTGTTTTCACTGCTCCCCGTCATGCTTGAACATCACCCTAAGCTTCCTTCCACGCTCAGACTGATTGGCGCATCCATCTGGGTTGGAGTACGTCTTGATCAGATATCTCGACCAGGCGCCAACTTTCAAGCTGTTAGATTTGAAAATGCTTTTGATTTGCGCGCTTCAGAATCGCAGCCGAGACGCGTGAATCTGCGAAATATGCATGTCACAAACAGTGCACAGCCGTGCTCTGCTGCGCCTGCGACATCAACACCTCCACAGCATTCCAGCATGCTCTCAACTCACTTCCATCACCTCGACCACCAGCAAGACCACCATCGGCCATCTCCTGATTCGCTCAGCCTGGAATCATCTACGCGGGTATCGTATTGAGACCAGCTGACACGCGTCAACTTCTTCGAGCTCTGCTAGCAGTACTCGAGACATATCGGCCGCACGGACACACAACCAATCGTGCACTCGGCCACTCCATCCACCCTCCCACCACATATCACCGCCAAACCCCTGATCAAAACGCACAGCATGCCACGCTTCGCAGTCCCATCAGCTCCAAAGTGCGCCAGGTGCAACACCTCGGTCTTCTTGGCCGAACAAGTCATCGGACCTGCCTCGAAACCTTACCACAAGACGTGTCTTACGTGTGTCGTGTGCAACAAACGCCTCGACTCGACCTTACTGGTGGAGCATGACGGCGAGCCATACTGCAAGAATTGCCACAGGGAACATCTCGGCACGGGCAAAGGTGGCTTTGCCAAAGCGGTCTCGCTCAACCCAACCTCGCCCAAATCGCCACGCTCCCCGGCAACCAACCTCTCTAACATGGCGCGAAGCCCCGTCAGCACCCCATCCAGAGCAGGAGCGGCTCTAGCGCAGCAGCAGTACAGCACGCCAGAAACCACCCTGAGCAGGGGTCAGTACGATACGGCGAGGCGCTCACCGAGTCCGACCAAGTTCAATCCAGGTGCGCCTTTGACGGGAAGCGAGGATCAGGTGCCGGGGATCACCATCCGTTCGCGAGGCGTTGAAGCGGCAAGTCCGCTCGCGTCGCAAGGTTCACCCACGAAACCATCGTCACCATTTGCACAACTGGCTCAACAGCGCACGGGAGGGAATGGCTCGGCAGCACCCATCAGATCGATCGACGAGGCTATTGCTGCAGGAGGCATTGACATGGACGATCCCGTGGCTCGCATTCAGGCTGCGGTCGGCGGAATGAGCATTGGAAACACGAGCAGAGCCACAAGCGCCTTCGCAACGGAAGTTGATGAGAGCGCATCAGCGACGACACCCGCACCAGCTCAGTCCGCTACCGGCCACACCATCCCGTCCGTCGACTACTACGCCACACCCTCACCCCCTCCCGCCACGACTCGCACCACCCCGTCCTCCAAGTCGCAATACACCGAGGAAACATCCTTCACCGAAGACGGCACACCCATCACCATCCAAACGCGCCGCGTTGCCGCTACGGACACCATCGGATCCATCCGCTTCACCGGCACGAGCAACGGCCTCGCCTCTCCCACCCCTGCACCCAAGGTCAACACCCAATCCCCGCTCTCCGCCATCGGCACCCTCCCCCCGCCTCGTCGACCCGACCCCAAAACCCTCACTGGCGCCTCTGGAACGGCCAAAATTGCACCACCCCGCACGATTCCCTCCTCGTATTCCCCTACGCCGAGCTCATCGGACGAAACCATCGGCTCGCGCCGCAAGAGTGGGATCGACCGCATCGGCCTCAGCTCGTCCATTGTGGACGCATCGGGAGGCACCCCCCTCTGCGCACGCTGCACGCGCCCGGTGTACTTTGCAGAGCAGAAGGCGGCAGCGGGGAGGAAATGGCACAGAGGCTGTTTGAGGTGCGACGGGTGTAATACGACGTTGGAGAGTGGCAAGTTGGAGGAGGGTCCGGCGGAGAGGAATGACAAGGCGCCGCAGGGAGGCGCTAATGTGTGGTGCAGGGTGTGTTATGCTAAGTACTTTGGGCCGAAGGGATTGGGTGTGGGGCTGTCGCTGCCCGAGACCATGCGGTGAGGAAGCACGGTGATAGGACGAGAAATCGATACCCTGTTCAACACGGAAGCGCGATGCTGCTCAGAATGAACCACAGTCAGACTGAAGAAGGTGAGATAAAGTCTGCTTGTGTGGGTATATTGTCTGTCACCAGAAACAACGAGATGTGTGAACGGTACGAGGTCAACGCAGTTCAGCAGGCCATTCATCCCTCCTCCTCCAAACGCCCTCCCTTCCAAACCTCGGATTCATCGGGAAGCTCAACCCGTCGTTCGGATGCCTTCCCAGCGGTACGAACCACAACAGCATCGACGGACCTAGCGCCTGTTCCATATTCGTCCTCCACGCTCCCTTTCCCCTTCCTTCCCTTCTTCCACCATCCTTCTCGTCTTCACCACCGTCATTATCCCACCCAACCTCCCTCTCGCTGCCCAACCACCACCTATTCCCCTCCTTCGTCAGCCTACCCCAATCCCGGTCCCATCCCCTCACCATCTCCCTCTTCTTCTTCAGATTCAACCCCCCTACCTTTGCCCCACTCCCTTTCGCCTGCGTTGCAAACCACCGGTCCACCAACACCCTCTCCCTACCCTGCATCCTATTCACGCCAACATGCTCAATCGTCGTTAGATTCCTCGACATCAGCCACGTATGCGTTCCCAACAGCGCCCCTGTGAAGATCAAAAAGATCACACAAATCGGAAAGAGCGAGATCAAAAACCCGTCTACGCGCCACGCACCTCCGGATCGATCCAGCGACTGAACCCCGCGGTGGAAGAAGATCGATGTAGCGATAAGCGTGTAGAGTTCGAGCAGCGTGACCCAGAGTACGAAGATGTAGAAGAATCGCTGGTTGTGCGCCCCAACACAGCCACCGACCCAGGGACAGTGGTGGTCCATCTTGAGCACGCATGTGCCGCAACGACGACAGTGGTGGGAGCGAGGAGGTTTGACACGACAGCATCGATGACAGTAGAGCGCGGCGGGGGAGAGAGGGGGAGGGACGTTCTGCGGTCGACGTTGGGGTGGGGCCCAGCCGGAGTTGCCTTGTGGTGGGGCGAGGGAAGAGTTGGCCTGATGGACGGCGGCTGCGCCTTCTCGCACGCCTTGGCCGCCTCCAAAGGCTGCTGCAGCGAGCGGACCGAGGATGCCGGGGAGTTGCGGGTCAGAGGCTGGGTCGGATGTTTCGATGTCGTCGGTGGGAGGTGGCTGTTCTGTTGCGAGTTGCGTCGCTGCCTCTGCATCTCCACGGTCAGGTAATGCTTCGTCTTGCCCCGTGGGGACGCTTGCCGGAATAACATTGGACTGTGACACATCTACGCTGTGATCGTTTCCCGGCTCTACCGATCCTGGCAAGACGCGCATGCTGTCGGAAGAAGCCCGGTTACCACCGAACCTCTCGAGATCGGCGTTGAAGGACGGATATGGCAGCGACGCAGCCGGCGTACTTGCGTTGACATGGCCATTTGCTGGAGCAGCAAGTGTCTGACCAGGTATCGCTATGGGTACAGCTGGAGCTTGCGCATGATACTGCTGGTGCCCTGGTGGGCCGTGCCATCCTTCTGCCTGCGCTGCCGCTGGAGGAAGATCCGATTCGGGCACATAGTCCTTGACCAAGCCTGGACCTTTGGAGATGACCACGATGTACGACCAGATGCTCATGAGCCAAAGTATCACAAAGCCGACAAGCAGACCGATGCCTTCCGCCCGCGTCCCGAGAATAGCGCCTTGAGGATTCTGCTGTATGAGACGACTGCAGACTCGCCATACGAACGCGACGAACACCCAGGAGAGGATGATGAATACCATCGGGATCATTGCCTTCCTGGCTAGGAGTGGATCTCCGTTCTCGCGCCGTTGCGCTTCTGCCTGTACCCGGTTCTGCTCGACGCGCTCGTTGAATCGCACGATGCTTTGAGTGCAAGATTCGATGCTCTCGATGCAGCTCTGCATGCATTTAGGCGGTGGCGGACGGTCTGATCGACTTTGACCGCTGATGTTGGGACGGCCGACCTGAGATGTATCGGATATGCGCTGAGCACTTTCGACGGCAGGGGCAGGGTTGATGTTATGGTCCACCCCTCCTTCAGCAGGGAGCGCCGCTCCGTCAGCCTGCTCGGCGGACCACGCCGTCATCTTTGTATGCGGCGACTGTGACTGCGCATTGTTGAACTCGACGTGAGTCTGTGATGAGGTGGACAAGACGGATGTAGACGGCTCATCGAGATCTGACGAGGGCTGGTTGATGTTCATGGTGTGAAGTTTCTGCAAGCGAGTGTCGTCCAACCACACTGCCGTGGTCAATGGACTGTCCGAGTCTTGAGGTCTACTGAAGGTGCTGAGATGTCGACATGGTGTCGTGCGGCCGAACTGGGTATGACAGCAGCTCAATAGCTTGTGTCGCGAGTCAAGGTTGGCGATGGTAGATGGCAGGACGTCATGAGGCTTGAAGAGTGCTTGGCTCCATGCGTGTGTAGCGTGTGTTGTTCTCGAAAAACTCCACTTTCAGGCGTGAGCGAGGATCTGACATCTTTGAGCTTGTCGGCCGGCTTCCTGCTGCTGATGCTGCTGCTGCCAAGAAATAGCATTTCATGAATGATCCTGCAGGAAAAAGAGCAAGGTTGCAGCTCAGTCAAAAGCTGAAGTTTCGCTAAAGAGCGGCAAGGCGGCAGAAACGCGGGCCGTTCAAGCCAAGACCAACCGAGACCTGCTGATTTCGCAGGCGGCAAGAGGGAAGAACGTGCATCTGCTTACTTGGTCTCGTCGTTGCCTCGCACATCACCCCATACATCCGTTGATATCGAGACACCTAGCGACACCGCACGCCCTGCTCAGTGCTGCTTTCGCTTGCTTTGACACGAAGCAGCGGGGCTCGGCCACCACCGACGCGGCCAGCTGTAACCCCGTCTCAACTTGCCCCAGGAACGATAAAGCTGCATCATCAGCATCGTCTTCACTCTAGCGGAGAACGCCACTTCAGGACAGATCGGATTGATAGCTCGCGACCATGGCGGGCATTCCGATGACCGTGACAGCCATTCCGGCCTATCCGACCCAAGTGCCTTTCAACAGCAGTTTTCCATTGTTGCCGCCGATTGCCAACTCATCATGGTCGCATCGATTCGGCACACCCGACGATCTGGTCGTCATCTCCGCACGGCGTGTAAATTCGATCCTTCCGCCTCTCATCACAGCATCTATGGCGCTCGGCCTGGTCGTCTCGGACTGGTCAATTCATCTGCCGTGGGAATGGAAGCTTCTCACGAAACGCAAAAAGTGGAAGCTCTCGCATATCGCCTACTTTGCATCGCGGATCGGTGGGCTGGGCTATACCATCTGTGCACTGCTGCACTCGGTGGTTGGCAATGTCGCAGGTGGACCGATGGAGCTGGGAGCGGCGCGCTGGGACTATGCGAACCTGGCCTGCCAGGCGGATCGTCGTGCCAGCACCTTCTTCTCGGTCGTCTCGATTGCCGGTAGCAGCGGCATTCTGCTTCTTCGCTGTCTTGCGCTCTATCGCTTCCACATTGTCGCCGTGATCTCGCTCGGATTGCTTTGGCTAGCGACACCCGCCTTTCTCATCGTCAACATCTTTGTGCTCGGCAGCCAGAGCAAACGAAACAGCATCAGCGCATGCGATCCCACTCCACCCAAGAGATTGGCGAACCCAATCATGTACATGATGCCCTGGTTCGTCCTACCGATCTTCGACTCGACCATCCTAGTGCTGTCTCTCATCGGCCTCCGACGCGCATCTCATCGACGACGCAGCTCGCCACTCGAAAAGATGTTCCGCAAGGACAACATCTTCTACTACGCCATCGTCTTCCTCTGCGTGATTCCGATTCCTATCTGGTACCTGTGCCAGCAACGAGACGGCAGGATGATGCCGTACCTCAACCTCTACATTGGGCTGTCGAGCATCTTGTCGTGCCGCATGTTTATCAACCTGTGGAAGGCCATCGGAAGGGAGCTTGCATTGGCACACACGTTCGGCAGCAATACGCAGGACCACTATCGGATGGACACAAGCATGGAGCAGGCGACAGCAGGTCTCGTCGGCTCTCGAGCTAGCTTGCCCGCCTCTGAAGGGCAGCGTGATGGCTCCGGATCGATTCTGGAGCCTGCATCTTCCACCGACGATAGCATCATCGGCGCTTCTCCGCTTGGCGAGAAAGCGTTGACGTCGCCTCCCTGTGTCGATGTCAAGACGCCACCAGCAACCACCAGAGATTCGGATGCAGTTTCGACAACGCAAAGCCTATACACGACAAGGCTTCGGAGGATCGTTCCGGACTGGACGGATGTGGATCCTGATCTTGCGTATAGCTTGAATGGCGACTACTACGGCGATACCAACTCGATATCGTACGACTACCAGTCAAGAGGAATGCACTCGACTCCGTATTGATCCTGTTCCTTGTCGGCAATCTTTTCTCAGCATCGTTTCTTCAGCTCGCACGTCTCTTGCCTGCTTCTGTATTCTAGTATTGCGCTTACGCATGCGCTTGATTCCATAGCTTAATTGTGACTCTGCGTGACAATATCGACAAGATCTGAGAGGCTCGAAATGGTTCGTTCCCTGACGTAGGCTCTTTGCTGTTCGCTGTTGCGCTCTTGACGCACTTGCTGGAACGGTTGATTGCTTTCCCGTCCGGACGACCGTTGCAGCCACGCAGCTTGGAGGCCAGCGTCGGTAGCCCCCCAGAAATCTTCGTGGAGCTGATCGCCGACGTAGAGCACATTGGCCGCTTCGAGCTTCGCTTCCATTCCCGTGTTGCGACGGATGGCAGCGTGGAAGAAGCGGGAATCCGGCTTGGCGCACTTCTCGAAGTACGATAGTGTCGGTCCCATTGATGTTGCCGCAGGGTCTGCTGATGAAGTGTTGGCATCGAGCTGAAGGAAGCGGTCCAGGCCGAAGCTCTTGAGCACGGACAGTATGCGGGAGTCGCTGTTGGTAGCAAGAGCCAGCGAAAGGCGGCCCCTGTCATCCGACTGGAACTGAGAAAGCCGCTCTAGGGTGGGCACAACATCCTCGAATAGATGATACGCCTCACCCGTGCCAAACCGGGTAACGAGTCGATCTGAGACTGTTGCTATGCTGCTGTCGTACTGTTCCCGTGTGACTTGCGAATGAAGGTCGGGCGCAAAAGTCCGTCGAATCACGAGTCGCCACCACTCGTCGGGCGAAGCGATGTCGGTTTCAAGACCGTAGTTCGGATGCTCCACCGATGTAGCGCGAAACGCCTGCTTGAAAGCAGACTTGACATCGTTGTCTACGACCTGAAGCCCGTGCTGTCTCGCAACGGCGGCATACTGCAGATGAGGTGCGGACCGTGGGGTTACGAGCGTATCAAAGGCGTCGAAGAGGATCAGTCGGATGGGTGCCGACGTCGGGAACCTGCCCATAGCCAGAGTGTGTCAGGCGCGGCGAACAGAGTCCTTGTTGAGGCTGTGATGCGATTCAATCGACTTAATGATTCCGCCGGGGCCGTGATGAAGTGAATGTGACTGTGATGATGGGAATTGTGAAGTGATCACCCTCCTTCATCTGACCTCGGCTAGTCGGGATGTCCGTCTCCTTTCAGGGGTCGACGAGTCGGGTTGTAGCCGACTGAGCATTCCCCCCCTAGTGACTGCGCTGGTGCTGCTTGTCGAGAGGTTGGGATGCCTATCGTTGATCATCAACCTTTGTCCATCACCGTCGACATCGCTCATCAACTGATGGTCCGTGTGTTGCTGCAACGCTTTCTCTCGGTCAAATTCCAAATTCAAGGTGCAGTCAACGAGGATCGTGCAGCTTTCACTTTGCCGCCGGCGAGTTCATGCACCGCTGACTTCTTCCAATTCTTCTGATGATGCAGCAAGGGCGTATCCTTCTGGGTGATCTGACTCGACGCTCTTGAGGGCTCGCTGGCCTGACTCTCAGATGAGGGTGTAGCCTGATCATGCTAAGGAGCGACCGCAAAGAGGCGCTGGCAAAGTGATAGATCGAGCCAGATCGGTCGGTGCTGACGCTAACGTTCCGATCCCGGTATCGCCGTTGCCGAGCACATCTCGCCTAGATGAACGGCGCTAGTGTAAGAGCCGACAGCTTTGACACTTACCTCATGACTAAAGACTCCATCCAGGACGAAAGCTCGTTGATGAGGTCAATCGTCCATTGTCCTCGACATTGTCCCCGCAACCATCCCCCCATCTCTCCCACACAGGTCAACCTTCTTGCCCCACTGTCCCGAGGCCGACCATCACCGGCATCTTCGACCCGCAGCCTATCCTTATCACGGACGCTTTTCGATCCTGACGAGCGCATCGTACTCTGCTTGCCTGGTTATCCGTGCGCTGCTCTCACGCTGCTCACAAGCTTACGCCCACTTTTGGCGCGGGCCGAGAATCGATAACACTCCGTAGATCCTTCTTCGCTCCAAGCTTTCGCTCTTCCTGAAGGCTACAAAAGGACGACGGATCAGGTTTTTGGCGCCAGCTGATCTTCTCAAGCCCAAGTGTCTCGACTCGCAGCACATCTTCTTCGATATGACCATCACACCCATCACGGACAGCGCAAGTCTGCTGGCTCCCTTCGAGGGACGTTGGAGCGTCAATGCGCTCGTCGACGATGTCATCGATTCATCCCGCGATGCCGTCTGCGTCTCGTACATCAAGTCCACCGAGCCTTTTCAATGGCAACACGTCACCGGGACCGACCTCGATCGATGCATTCGAGCCGCTACTGCCTACTATGCCGAACGAATCGGTGTCAGAAACAAGGATCAGCTTTGCCGACAGGTCGGTGTTCTCTCTGATTCGAGTTTCGATCTGTTGATTGCGCAGATCGCTTTGATTCGTCTCGGTTATGGCGTCGTTCTCATCTCGCCCAACAACTCGGTGCCCGCTGTGGTCCACCTTCTCAAGGCTACGAGCTCGGTAGCTCTCATTCACAGTTCGGAGAAGAAGAAGGAAGCAGACCAGGCTCTGAAGTTGCTGCTGCAGGAGCAGAACGGCAAGCTGAAAGTTGCCGAGCTCTGCCAGATCGAAAGAGCCATTGCATTTGATCAACTGCCCCCATCATCTTCGAAGAAGGACCCATTTCGATCCGACGTGCCCTTCGATCAGCAAGCGCAAGAGCCTGCCTTCACTCTGCATTCGAGTGGCAGCACGGGCTTCCCAAAGCCGTACACCTACTCGTGAGTATCTCCGTACGACCGTCATTCCTATCTACTGATCCCTTTGTCAGACACTGACCATCAAGGTCTTTCATCGTCTTTCCGTCTAGTCACGAAACATACATGGTCATCATTGCAGACTACATGCCGTACGATGCTCTCTGCACGGCACCCATCTATCATGGCTTCGGCTGTGCTGTCGCATGGAGGCAGCTCATCCATCATCGTCGACTCTATCTCTACACTGGCACCCCACGCCACGATCTCGTTTGCAAAGCTGTCCGCGACAGCACCATCGACATCATCTACGCGGTGCCGTTCACATTCAAGATCCTCAGCGAAGACAAGGATAGTCTCGCCATTCTACGCAGCATGAAGATTTGCTGCTACAGTGGTGCACCCTGTCCCATCGAGGTCGGCGATATGCTCGTAGCCAACGGCGTCAACTTGGTCGCCTTCCTTGGCGCCACCGAGACGGGCCAAATCATGGACAGCATTCGTAACTTTGACACCGATAAGGGCTGGAACGTGATGCGGCCCAGTCAGCGCGTGGAGCCCTACCTCAAGTTCGAAAATGTCGGTACTACCGAGGAAGGCCCGTTCGAGATGGTATGCATCAAGGGCTGGAAGGGTCTCTCCAAGGTCAATCGTCCAGATGGGAGCTACGCCAGTGGTGATCACTACCGCATCGTATGCCACGATGACGGCAGCCTCCGAGGATACGTGTACCTTGGCAGAGGCGACGATACCATCGTCCACCTCAACGGCGAAAAGACCAATCCGGTGCCGATGGAACAGAGCATCAAGTCATCGCCTCTTCTGCGCGACTGCCTCGTCTTTGGATCCGGTCAGCCGTGCACCGGCGCTCTCATCATCCCTTACGAGCAAGCGTGGCAAGCACACGCTGCCTTGTCAAGCACCGAACGGCAGACGGCGCTCAAGAAGCAGATCGAGCCTTTGCTTCGCCAAGTCAACTCTCAGTGCCCCTCTCATTCACGCCTCGTCCCGGAGATGATCCTCTTCCTGGACCCTCAAGAACGCTTTCCCGTGGCGGACAAAGGCAGTGTCAAACGCTCACCGGCAAATTCGATGTTCGCCAAGCACATCACGCAGCTGTACACCGAATTCGATCTGGGAACATCGACTCCAGAGGACGCAAAGACGCGCATCCAGTCGCAAGAGCAGCTCAAGGCGTTGCTGCAGAGCATTTTGGAGCGCTTCATCGAGCTGACCCTGGATGGCAAGGAAGACGTCGATCTGACCACCCTCGGCGTCGACTCGGTCATGGACAGTCAAATTCGCAGTCTGATTCATCGCAGCATCCGCATGCAGGGTCCTCTGTCCAACACCGTGGTGTTCCAGCATCCGACTCTGAACAAGCTGACGCTGGCGGTCTACGATCACATTCGAGGCAGCAGTGTCAACGAATCCTCTAACGGAGCGGCGGAGAAGCAGCAAGAGGCGAAGACCCGTCAGCTGCTAGCGGACTTGCGCTCAAAACTGCGGTCTCGAAGCCCTGACAAGGTCGATCAAGCCAAGTCAGGCGAAAGAGAGGTCATCGTATTGACAGGCGCTACTGGCTCCCTTGGAGCTCACATCCTCGATCAGCTGTGCCGCAAGCAGACGGTTGCGAAGATTATCTGCCTCAACCGCGCTGCCGACCACGCAGAAGCAGCAAAGCGTACCATTGAGTCGCTCAAGGCTCGAGGACTAGCACCCCTCTCCACAGGGCAAGGCGCGCAGGTCGTGTCACTGGCCTCCGACATCAGTCAACCGCGCCTCGGACTGTCACAAGCTGAGTTCGACGAAATCGCCAGCACAGTCACCTGCGTACTCCACAATGGCTGGCCGGTCAACTTCAACATGTCCGTCGACTCTTTCCAGAGCGTCCTCGAGGGCAGCGTGCAGCTCATGAACCTGGCCGGACAGAGCACAGGCAGCCGCTCACCCCGGTTCCTCTTCTCGTCCTCCATCTCGGTTGCCTTGAACAGTCCTGCTCCCGTCATCCCAGAGACGATCTTTGACCACTTGGACAACACTCATAAGCTGGGCTACGCTCACTCCAAGTGGATCGTGGAGAATCTCTGCCGCGATGCAGGGTCTTGGATCGGAGGTGAATTCCAGGCGGTGGTCATGCGAATCGGCCAGATGGTGGGCGATCGGTCTCTAGGGATCTGGAACGAGACCGAGGCGCCACCGCTTCTCATCAAGAGCGCTCAGACCGTCGGATGTCTGCCTGAGCAGCTCGACGATCTGTATTGGCTCCCGGTAGACGTCGCTGGCCTGATCGCAGCCCAGCTCACCACTGCCAAGGTCTCAGGCAACTGCGAGCTGGTTCACGTCGTTAGCGATGCGGCTATGCCATGGAGAACCGCACTCAAGACGCTTGCCGAGCCGCAGAATCTGGGCGAATCGTTTGAAGTGGTCCCGTATGCTCAGTGGCTCGGGCGACTAGAGAAATCGGACCGCAACGTCACGCGCAATCCGGCGATCAAGCTGCTCGAACACTTCCGCAACCTGTACAGCGATATGCAGCGCAGAGGCGGTGGCGCACCGGGCAAGTTCGACACGACCAAGTTGAAGGCGGTGCTCGCTTCATGTTCCGAGAGCGATTCGATCGTCGGTGGGCTCGATGCGTACAAGCCCGAATACCTCACCAAGACGATCGCTGCTTGGAGACGATCCGGTTTCCTTGATTAGGCGTGGGTTGGACATTGTCCTGCGTCATCACCATCACATGCCATTGATGCTTTTGTCTATTCGGTCCCGCTCACCCACGCTGCTCTGTTTCTTTGTGCAAATGTTCAGTCCCTTGATCCCTGTGGATGTGGTCTCCGAATGAAAGTGCCTGGCTGTGATGGGCGGGCTTCGTCGCTTTTGTGAGCTCAGCGTCGCTTTTGTGAGCTCAGCGCCAAGAAGCGAGCTGTGCACCTTGCTGAATTCGGTCGGTGAGCACTCGGTGGGGTCGTCACATTTCATCATCAGGTGTGGCAATGAACGGTGGGTGAGATCATCAATGGCCTTGTCAGACATTCCACAAGCCCGGTTGTTGATGTCCGATTCGTCGGAGTGTGGGACATGGTGGTGACATTGTTTCCCAGAGATGAAGTGTTGCCGTGGTCAGGCTCGTGGCGAGGCAGGTCGAGGCTGTGAGGAGAGTGAGGGCTGTTGTGCGCCTTCCACGGGGACTGTGCGGTCTCGTTCGACCAGTGGGCTCTACGGTCCGGCTCAAGAGGGGTCAGGTCTATAAGAGGTCGACGGACGCTTCGACCTGCTTCTCTAACCTCCTATCACTCCAAATTCCATACTCCCTCACTACCGACGCTCGGGCTTTCTGTGATGAAGCTGTTCTTCGCTGCACTAGCTGCAGCTCTTGCTGTCACCGCTCATGGTAAGTTGTTCCAAGCGACGTATGCTCGTAATGATACGTAGCGATGTCTAACACGATCTGAATGTCCTTATCTTACTAATCCCGCTGTCTTGTGTTCCTGCCGTCTCAAGGCGCAATCATCCCTGTAAAGGGAAGTTCCGAAGACGTCGCAAACGTCGCTTTGACTAACGTTCCCCCCCGTACCCTGAGGTACCGCAAGGGACCTCAGGTGACGGACGCCACCGGAGCTCCCCTGACCTCTGGTCTGACCCTCAAGCTCGAAGACAAGCCTAAGGCCAAATGCATCTACGACATGGACACCTTCGTAGAGTCGAACCTCAACTACGGCACCGACGGCGGTCTCTATGCCGAGATGATCCGCAACCGAGCCTTTCAGTCTCCGGCAGATGCTGTCTACGGCGTTGGAAAGAACGATGCTATCGGCTCTGGCTCCTTGACGGCTTGGCAGCCGGTCGGCAAGTCGAAGCTCGAACTCGTCGATGACAAGCCTCTGTCCTCCGCCCTTCCCAAGTCGGCCAAGGTCACCTGCGAAAACGAGGGTGGTATGTGCGGTATCAAGAACCTCGGCTTCTTCGGTCTGCCCGTAGAAGGAGGCGAGACGTACAACGCCAGCTTCTACATCCGCACCGACAAGCCGCGTAGGATGCGCGTCAAATTTGGTCTCTTCAACAACGATCTCACCGAGATGTACGCCGAGTCGGACAACATTGTCCAGATTGGCAGCGAATGGACTCCGATTCACCAGGTGCTCAAGCCGTTAAACGGTGCTCCGGACATCAACAACGTTTTCGCCATCGAGACCAACGCCGATAGCGGTTCGTTCCAGGTCAACCTCGTCAGCTTGTTCCCGTCGCCTTACCCGGGCACCGTCGTGCGAAGCGACGTGGCGGAGAAGATGATGAAGTTCAAGCCCAAGTCCATTCGCTGGCCTGGCGGTAACGATCTGGTGGGTCACTCGATCGCGTCTCGCTTCCAGTGGAACAACACCATTGGCCCGCTGATGGATCGTCCTGGTCGTCTCGGCAACTGGGCTGGCTGGAACACCGATGGTCTTGGTGTTGTCGAGATGTTCAGCTTCATTCAGAAGATGGGCGCTCGTCTGATCGTTGGCCTTTGGGCCGGTGTCGATGCCAACGGCAACTCGGTGCCTCTCCACGACCTGGAGCCTTACATCCAGCAGCAGGTGGACTTTGTTCACTTCCTCCTCGACCGTGAAGGCAAGTGGGCTGATCTCCGAGTCAAGAGCGGTGGTCCAGCCTCACCATACGACGTCCAAGCCTTCCTCATCGGCAACGAAGGCCAGCTCAAGCCAGCCGTCGACTACCAAACGCGCTTCGACCTACTCACCGACCGTCTCAAGAAAGAGTTCGCCAGCTACCCGCACTTCGATGAGATCGACCTCATCGCCTCAGCCCCCATCCGCGTCCCCACCGGCTACAAGTACCGCGTCAACCTGCTCAACGAACCCGTCTATGGCACTCCTGCGGACTTCGTCTCCAAGTACCACATGTACGACACGGCCTCTCGCACCAACAACACCGTCTTCTACAGCATGGAGTTTGCGGTGATCAACTCGGGTATGGAGGCGGATGACAATGTGTGGTTTGGTGCGGGACGACTCCACCACAGCATCATGCAGGGAAGCTTGGCCGAGTCTATCTTCATCCTGGGCATGGAGAACAACTGCGATATTGTTAGGGGTGCGGCGTACGCGCCCGAGTTGAGCAACGAGTCGGACGAGCGTGCGAGCCAGTCGACCCCCGGACTGCTCGAGTTTGATACGACCAAAGTGGTGGCGTCGACTTCGTGGTTGATGCAGAGCCTGATCAGTGCTCATCGCATCAGTGAGAGTCTCACCATCGCCAACAGCAAGGATCTCGAGGACAAAAACGTCTACGTCTCGGCAGGAGTTGACGAGAAGGGAGAGGTCGTCGTCAAGCTCGTCAACTACAGCGAGAAGAGCCTCGCCCTCGCCATCGATACCGGTGTAATGGTTCAGACGCCCACTTGCAAGCAGGTCGCAGGTCAGGGACCGCTCGACTCGAACACGCTCGAGAAGCAGCCGATCAAGGTCCAGACTTGTGAGGCGAAGGCTGCGGGCAGGTACATCTCGGTCGAGTTGAGCAAGTGGTCGTTGACCGTGCTCAGGATCCCCGCTGGACGAGTCGCTTAGAGTCGTCTGCCATTCATTCCAGCCATTTTGATGTCTTTATATTGATTCTGTCTTGCATTTCATGATCCCCATGCCGTTTGGCATCGAGATACCTGTTCCAGTCGGAAAGGTGACGTGGCGTGTGATGAGGATGGTGAGTGAATCGTGATGTGCTCAAGGTTGACAGTCAAAGGTGAGCTTCCAACAGCGCTCGGACCTTGAATTCTCGGGAAAGCGTTGGTTGGACCCTGGAAATGCAAAGGGGCTTCCCACGTCAAGTGCAGCTTCCTTCTCTCCTCATTCGTTGGCAGCTACGATTCACCAGGATCTAAGTCGGCTCATCACCATCATCGAGGCTATAGCGTCAAGGTGAGGCAGAGATGAGCGGCTCGGCAAAGCGTCGCTTCCATCAAGTGGTCGTCGAGCCGTCTGCCTCGGCTCTGCTCTCAGCAGCGGCACAAGGTGGGTCCCGCAATCGCACTGGCCACAGCGACATCCATTCCAGTCAACGACCACTTCCCAGCTACGTCGCCTTGAACTTCAACTTCAAGCCAGACTCGACTCACGACTGCAAGAGAGGCGCACTTTTCCAGCCCGGCACGAGCCGCAACAACAACGCCGACTGGCAACTAGAGCTCGACTCGAATGAGGTCAAAACCGAAGCTGGACCCAGCTCCAAACCTGACGCCGAGAATGGCAGCAAGAAGGCACCAGCACACATCTTTACAGGGCCTCAGACAGCGGCGAAAGCTTACGACCTGGTCTTGTTATGGGACGAGACAGCGAGCGTATATCGTCTCGACCGCGTCGCTTCCACGTTCTCGCTCAAGTTTGAGCGGTCAAAGACCGTACTCAGCTCTCAGAGTCAAGCCGTTTGGGAGGGCAAAGCGGTCAGGCCGAAGAAGCGGGCCATCGAGGAATCTGCATCGTCGCGTCCGGTCGATTCTGCCGGGCCTAGCCATGATGCCAGGGCCACGGGGCAAGGCGCGCTGAAGCTACGTAGTAAAGCAAGTTCGGCCGCGAGTACGAGCGCAGTACGAAGGTCTTCACGGAGGAGCTTGGCAGCGGAGATGGAGGAGTTCGAGAATTCATCTGGTCCGATTGGCGATGACAGTCAGGCCACGTCAGCGAGTCAAGCGAAGCGGGGCCCACCTACACGCGAGACGGAGATCCAAAGTAAGGAGGAAAGCAAGAAGGTCAAAGCGTCGGCTTCAACGAGGGACCGTAGGCCCAGCGATGAGTCTGCTGGTGAGCTACGTCGCAGTCGACGTCGCTCAAGCCAGGCTCAAGTGGAAGAGACTTCGCGGGAGCCCGTCAGACCCGAAACCGAGGTGGCCTCTCCATCAACGGCGGACGTCCCTGACGGCATGGATGCTGATGACGATGGACTAGCGCTCGAGCTCGAGCGAGAGCTGGAACGAGAGCTGGAAGTGGAGATGCACGATCTCAGCGAAGCCGAGGAGCAGCAAGCCCGCCCAGCTGCCATCTCGTCAAACACGATGTCACAGCTGATGTCGAATCGCACGCTTTCACCAGTTTCTCGACTCAAGCGAGCAGAGAGGGAGGTCAAGATCGACACTCCCAAAGCGCACACTCCTGACCTAGACGAAACCCCCACACATGGCTCGACATCGTTGTCGAGATCATTCCGACGGTCGCCCTCTTCGCTCAGCAACCGTTCAACCCCTATGGACATCGACAACCATGGAGCGCCTGCATCGATCGGTTTGGGCCTGCAACAGACTGGTGTCGGTATCACACCTACGTCATCGCCGCTCCTCGGTGATGCCAGCCCAATACGGCCCTCGAAAGCTGCCTCGCCAAAGCGTGCTGACGCCTACGAAGAAGAGGAGGATGACGATCTGCAAGACTTTGCAGCTGAGCTCGACATGAGCCTTGCCGAAGGACCGGACTCACAGGCACCAGCTGGGATCGCTTCTCCCACCACCACAGAGAAGAGGAGAAGCTCTCGTGCCTACACTGTCGCCCAGTCTGGGCCCGATGCGAGGGCAAGGCAGGCACGCAAGGCGTATGGCCTTGGCGGGCCGCGCCAGGAAGAGGAGGAGCTGGAGGACAGCGATTAGAAAGGGTGCCTGCAGTCTGTTACGCCCGTCTGTACGTCTCATCCGCACAGAGAATGAATGCCAACAGTCACGGAGCGTGTATGGTGCTGATCACGTCGGAGATTTAGCAACGTGACCCGTTGAAGTGAGTGTGCCCAGTTGTCGGGTTGGCTTGGGGGAGTGTCACATGGCTTTGAGTCACACACTCCGGCTACTAGACTGGGAAAACATTTTGGCTGCAAAAGCGCAGCACAGCGAAGCCGGAGGACCCTTTTGAATGTTGGTCCAACACTGGACTCGTCTCTTCTTCCATCACCATCTTCATCTGCATCTGCCACAGCGAACATCCGCGGTAATGTTCGACCTTGCTGCAAGCTGAAGGCATGTCGGCGGATATCCTTGCTACAGCTGCCCATCCTGCACAGGATGGCGCTCCATCAGCTGATGCTGCGGCAGCGGCCGGCATCTCGATACGAGATTCATCACCAATGGACTCAGCCGCAACGGCCAAAGCCAGCCCAGCACGAGGACGTCCATCCGCAGTCAACAACTCGACGCCCATCGCTAGCACCTCTCGATCCATATCGAAGAGTGCAACCCCATCCAAAGCCCACAAGGACAAGAAGCGCAGTAGAGAAGGGAGTCTTTCCAACGATACCGACAAGGCAAAAGACAAGGAAAGAGAGGCTCGACTGCCTGCTTGCGAAGCCTGCAGAAGTCGCAAAGTCAAATGCGACGCTCTGCTACCGGCTTGCACTCCATGTCGCAAGTCTGGTCGTGAATGCTTCGGTCGCGATAAGGTACCCAACGTCTCGCGCGGCTTAGTCTACGATTTGCAGCAAAAGGTCAAGGATCTTGAAAGCAGGCTTGCTCTTGCGTCTTCAGCATCGGCCAGGAACGGCCAACCGGCATCGAGCGAGGATGAAGACAGCGACGGCTCTCGGCCCAGCAGTCACCGTCGAGGGAGACTGCCGGCGAAACGCACAAGGAGCAGCCTCGACGGGCCCTCCAGCTTTGACAACGGAGCTCAAAGTGCGGACAGCGAATCAGAAGCTTCGTCGTCCGATAGCGCGTTCACCTCTCCGCATCTCGTTGGACCTTCTCCAAATGCATTCATCCAACAGACTAGCACCATCCTCGAGAACCTGTCGTCCGATCTCACCGGGTCTGCGCATCGCCACTACCAGCACAGCCCCAGTCGACCGACCACGCAATCGTTGGACAATGACGAGGCCTCAGCGCTAGCCGCCCTGTCAAGACGACACAGTGACCGTGCAAAGTCACCTCATCGCCTAAAGCGGAGATCGTCGTCCAATGCCTCGAGATACAGAGAAGAAGCCAGCTCCCATCTGGCGGGCCCATCGCGGTTCAAAGACGCAACGCCTGCCTATCCTTTCAAGTCTAGACCCCGTCATGGCAGGATTGGCACCATCTCGGCATATGAACGGACTTTTTTCGATCGGCTGATCGCTCGGTACCTGACCTACATGAACACAGCTCTTCCCGTCATAAACGAGGTCCGAATGCGCGAGATGGCTGCTCTGATCTACCAGGACGACGAGCGTTCACGGCTCACAGCTCTTTCGGAAACGTCATACGAGAGCATGCCTCCTCCACCTTTGCCACCATCGCCAGGCACAGATCGTATCACTCTCTCGAAGCACAGATATGTCGTGCTCATGTCTTTAGCGATTGCGCTGGCATCTCTCGGCCGCTCTCACAACTTCAGTCCAGAGCTTCGTCGTCTGGGTACTCAGTACTGGGCCGAGGCACAGGCACACTTCCCAATCCTATTCCGATTCGGTGACCTCGACAAGCTACGTGCGACGATCTTGCAGCTGCAGTATGCGCTGCTGGTACCATCTGCGGGTAGCGTTTGGGAGTTGTCCGGCGCAGCCATACGCCTCGTCACCGAGCTCAACCTGCACGTTGACCGTGAATACGATTCTGCCGCCAATGCTCCCTTTACACGCGAAAATATTGACCTTCGACGACGCCTTTTCTGGACGACCTACTGCCTTGATCGAAGCTTGTCCGTGGCCCTCGCACGACCGCCTGGTCTTTCGGATGCGTGGATTCACGTCCAGCTGCCGAGCCTTCTGTCTGATGCCGAGCTTCTGCGTTTGGATCGCGAAGCAAGCGCATCGATGGTCGACAGCAGCGAGGTGGACCCGCACAAGCAGATCTTCCGAGCCCATATCAATCTGCGCCGTGTTCAGTCGGAGATTCTGTGTCGGCTTCACAGTGTCAATCCTCGCGACTACGCGCTGGACAACGATGGAGTCAGTCTGTCTGATGCGCGACCGTCCCTCGCTCTTGTGATGGAAGTGGGTCCTCCTACACCCAACCTCGAGTGGCAATCGCGGATGATGGACAAGCTGGTCGATTGGAGGTCCGAATACGATCAGATCCAACTCGGTCATGCTTCCACCGATCGACGGGTCCCAAACGAAGGAGTCAGCTCCACTGCTGCACCCTTCATCACCCGGGAATGGATCGATCTCAACCACCACCTCACCATCTCGTTGCTCTTCCGCCCTTCGCCGAACAACCCCAGGCCGGACTCGCACGGCCTCCAACAAGCCTTCACAGCATCAGGTCGTGCGATGAAGATCTACAAAAGCATGCATCGAAGCACAACAATTAACTTTCCATGGCTTGCAACGCATCATCTCTTCATCTCTGGCCTAACGCATCTCAATGCGTTGGAGAAGCTGACGCGGACGGGCGTCTCGTGTCCCAGCCCGGTCGTGGAGGTGGTCTTCAACGTGCAGAGTTGCGCGTCGACGCTGGAAGCGCTCACCACCAGAGACGACGGGTACGGCACCAAGATTCGGGATACCTTTGATGCGGCGGCCTCGGCTGTGCTGCGGTCCGTTCTCGAGCCGGGTTCTGCGCGTCAAACGTCTTCTCTGGATATGTCCGTGGAGGATCTGGTGAGGGGATCACCAGCGTACTCGCTCAACGCACAACCGCACACGATCGCGGAGACAAACGGGAATATTAGACGCGCTTCACAGCAGCACGAAGCGCTGATGCAAGCAGCGCATCCTACATGGCTCTCGGATTCGACGTGGAACTCGCTCAACGCGGTGAATGCTGGACCTCCGCCCGGGTCGACGATTTTTGTAGCTGCGCCTCCCCGCGTTGGCGGTGGACGATTCGGCGCTCCGGGTCGCAGTCTGACGCCTACGCTGAGCGAGAGGACGACGCAGAACGTAGGGGCGGTGAATGCACCAGCAGGGACGACGTTTTCGAACGGAGCAGCGTTCTCCCCGAGGAGCTTGGCGATGCAGTCTTCGTATGCTGCAAGTCTAGCATCTTCTGCGCCATTGACGTTCGCGAATCTGGCGAATGGCGGTGGCAATCCTTTTGCCGCCAACGGCACCACCAGCGGCGGATCCCATGCTGACCTTGGCGCCAACGCAAAAACTCACGCCGTATCGGACAGCACGGACCCGACCGCAGACCGCAACGCCACATCGTTCGGATTTCACAACTGGCTCCTGCAGCCGTACGAGGGAGGTGCGGATAGCCTAGGCTTCGGCGTGTCGACTGGAAACACGTTCGTCAACGGAGCTTCCGCCTCGCCTTCAAGCTATGCTGGTGTAGATCCGTTTCAGAGCATGTACCTGGCAGAACAGAGCAGGGTTGGAGCGGGGGATCGCAGACAGGGTGCCGCAGAGACGGATGCGAGCACGCTGATTGATTTTCTCTCGATGCTGCCCGGTGCGGGGAAGACGTGAGGTGGGGCGTGGGTCGAGAGAGTGGACGCTGTCGAGAGGGGGAATGCTGTCGAAAGAGTGGACGCAGTGGCAAGAGGAAATGCGATTCGTGATGCAGGTTGACAGAGGATGCGTGCGTGTGATACCGAGTGAGTGATGCAGAAGAGTCTGACCGAGGTCATGTTGCCGTTGAAGCAGGCAACCACTCGACGTGGTATCGCTTGTAGAACGGCCATGCTGGCACCGTCACCTGTTCATCCACCAACCTCATGTCAGCTTGAAACTCTTCACCTGACACTCTAATCAAAGTTAAGTGGGGGGG